>JAINUV010000979.1:0-101501 GCA_020205505.1 Panax japonicus
TGTGTACGCTTCACAGACTCCCACCAGTAGTCTGCCTCGCACGGAACATAAAGGTGGCGAATGGAACCTTCTGTTCCTCCGTGCATCCCAAGACATCGAATATCTTGGTAATTTGCTTGATCCACGTCTCCGCATTAATCGGATCCGGCTTTCCCAAATTCTGGTGGTCCCAACTCTTTGAACTGCTTGGCTGTGACAAGCCGCGCGTTGCTATCATTTCCACCCTTATGTACACGAGTCTCCCTCGTCTGGTTTTGCATGAACTGCAAAAAGCTCCTAAACATCCCGTCGTTTATCGTCTGCTCAGTGGCGTTGTTCACAGGAGGAACATTGCCAGCCTGTTGCACGTTCTCCTCGTTGGTAAGTACAGCATCTCCACGGTCTCATTACTCCACTGTTAACATTCTCAGTCGACATTCTTAAATACTGTCATAAAACAAGGTTAATTAACAAATTCAATATATCACATAATATCCCTATATACTGACCAACTAACAAATAAGCTTAGGTAGGACACACTAGCGAAGGATTACTCGTCTCTCCCCTCCTAGTTCTATTCCCCGATCTCCGCCAGAGATCATATCCCTAAGCTCTGATACCAACTGTGACACCCCAAAATAGGTCCATTCCACCCAACCCATTCTGAGTGCAAATACATGGTACAGAAACAACTACAACTTTTACAACCCATAAGCTGTGAGTTTGAATACAAATTTCATCTAGACAATATCCACATGCAAATAAATCCCCATCATAATTATTGATACATAATTTTACAAAAAATGGTGAGGACTACTAAACAACTCTCTCTAGAACCTTCATTCCATACCCCGACTAGTACTCGCTACATTCTCGCCTCCTGAGAAAAATGGAACAACAAGGAAAAGGGTGAGCTCAACTAGCCCAGTAAAGAATATTATGACTAAGAATAATATACAACAAATTATCGTTAGTCTTCAACAGGGAAAAATCTGATAGAATACAATAGACAACAAGTTTTAGATCAACAACTGCAGCGGAAACAACAATTTAGAAGAGTTAAGTAGAGAATAAAATCTACTAACATCTATGAATTTAAAAGTCCATCATCAATATTTCCCTGTAACATCAATCAATATATCTCAAATCAAATCAAATATTCATCTTTGCACTACAGGCCAAAGATATTCATCAGTCGGTCATGTTCATCTAAACACCTGTTCATCTTTGCACTACAGGCCAAAGATATTCATCAATTGTTCATGTTCATCTCAACACCTGTACATCTTTGCATACGGCCAAAGATATTCATAACAAAATCAACCATCTTTGCACTACAGGCCAAAGATATTCAGTAACACCATCATTTAGGACTGAGGATGATGAAAATATTTTAAAGAAAACGAATCCAGTGAAACAAAATAACAAGTATTAAGGATTCGTACTTTAAACAATCCGATTTCAAAATACTTCATAAATAATCATACTGAAGTAAAATTCAAGAATGATCAAAACATAGATACAATCAAAGCTAGTATCCAGAATAGATATTTTGGACAAAAAGAAGAAATTTCATTTTTCGGTGAATAGTGCCGTATTCGTGAATAGTGCCGTATACGTGAATAGTGCGTATACTGAATAGTAATCCGACACCAAAAGATAGAAATTTCACAAAAAAACATCTTCACGCTTCGTGAATAGTACTCGTGAATAGTAACTCGTGAATAGTAACTCGAATAGTAACTCATGAATAGTAACTCATGAATAGTAACCCCGACATGAAAAAGTTCCAAATTTGATAAAAGTTCCAACCAATATTTCAGCATCATGATATTGAAGAAATAATATCATTTGAGAAGAAAATAACATCCTTTACCTCGAAAGACAGTACTTCTGGTTGAAACACCGGATATAGGCTATGACTTGAACTTTCACCGTATAGCAATACTCAAAGTATACTCAAAATACTCACAAGAATACGCTCGATAATATAGAGAGAGAAAACTTCAGTTTCTGGTGTGATTTTCAATTCTAACCTAAGCACCTATTTATAGGAAATTGCTTAGAACACCAAAGCAGAAAATTTAATAAAATATTAATTTATATTAAAATTTTCATACGCCCAACTAGACTTCTGATTTCAGCCACTAAACATGTGCAATTGTGCCCAAAAAATGTAAAAAACGTTTTTGTTATTAAAAACAATTAAAACTTCCAAAAATCAATTATTTCGGAGCTCCGGAACTTCAATAATTCATAATAAATAGCCCTTTTTGCCAGAAAATTCGAATCTCGCGAGTTTTTATAGGAAATTCAATTCTGCACAACTTTGCAGAAGGAAGTTTTTCCAAATTCCAAACAGAAATTGACCGAAATCCACAAACAGCGATTTTACAGGCTATCAAATTTCAGTCAATAAATAGGGTCCACCGACACATAAAACATGCTTAAACATTTAATGCACACAAAAAATACTCTTCCCTCTATACTCATATATCCACATTCATTATAAAATATCACCATAATTATTAAAAATATATTTAAATGAATTATTTTATCAGAAAAAGATAAAATTAATTTTCAACAATTGTCACATTAAAAATTTTCTCCATCTATATCCACATAAAATCAATATTTTCCTCATCATATAAATCAATAATTTAATTATTCACAAATAATATTACAGAATCACAGTACTACAACCAGGCCGTTCCCAGGAAAGAGGGGGCTTCCAATAAGAATTTCTTCTTACTGGCGCGCAATTAGTGACCAAACCTCTCCTTAGACAGAACTTTCTAGACATTGCCAATAATGTTTATCAAATAATATTATCAGATAATTGAATTATTGCTTCGATAATGAAAATACTGTGTAGTGACAATTATTGAAACAACAGTATATAAATATCAATGCAGCAATTATTGAATCAATAACATAAAATACTGAACAGTAATTACTGTAACAATTATTGAGTAGTGCCTTCTTACGTAAGAATCAATAATTGGTGCAATACCGTGTTCTTTTGTGCAAACAAAAGCGTCATTACGTTCTGTTAAACAACCGGGTATTAAAACAGTATTAACTCGGTAACAACTACGGACGATTTTATAAACAAACTTATATTTGTCGTTTTCATCCAACCGCTTTCCGTTATGGGGCCCACCAAACGACTGCTCCGTCGTACGAATACCCCGACATGTAAGAATTTCCACCGACCAACGAAATTCCTCGTAACATGAAATTTTATAACCTCTGCTAATTTAAATATTGCGCATTAAACCCATAACTACCACATTAATCAAATTCATCCTTACTATTTCAACAAAATCAATAAAGGAAATTTCTTTTTATTTAAAATTTTTACGGGGTCTTACATGGAATATCTGTTGACCCAGCAAAGATTGAAGCTATTCAAAGTTGGGAGCAACCTAAATCAGTGACCGAAGTACGTAGCTTTCTCGATTTAGCTGGTTATTATCGGAGATTTGTGGAAGGATTTCTCTAATCGCTACTCCATTAACTCAGCTGACTCGGAAAGATATAAAGTTCGGTTGGAGTGAAGAATGTGAGAAGAGTTTTCAAGAACTCAAGAGAAGACTCATTTCAGCACCTGTTCTGACAATACCATCTGGCTCGGAGGGATTTGTCATCTACAGTGATGCTTCGGGCAAAGGGCTGGGATGTGTTCTCATGCAACATGAGAAAGTCATAGCCTATGCCTCGCAACAACTCAAAGAATATAAGAGGAATTATCCTACTCATGATCTAAAGTTAGCAGCTGTTGTCTTTGCACTTAAAATTTGGAGGCATTACTTGTATAGGGAGAAAGTGGAGATCTTTACGGATCATAAAAGCCTCAAATATTTCTTCACTCAAAAGGAACTCAACATGCGACAACGACGTTGGCTTGAACTTTTGAAAGATTATGATCATACCATCCAATACCATCCTGGAAAAGCGAATGTGATAGCTGACGCATTGAGTAGAAGATCATATGCAAGTGCGAATGCGATATTGTCAACGCAAAGGCCCATTTTGTGTGACTTGCAAAGAATGGAGATAGAGTTAAAGACTTCAGGGACCCATGTGATGATGGCAAATATATGAGTAGAGCCGACTTTAATTGATAAAGTTAAAGCTACTTAAGCTACAGACCTGGAGCTGATGCGTATGAGGAAGAAAGTTCAAGAAGGTGCTATGCCGGAAGCAAGAATCGATGAAGAAGGAATACTTCGAGTCAATTCCAGACTTTTTGTTCCTAACGACCCTGATTTAAAGTATGAAATTATGATGGAGGCGCACAACACACCGTTTGCAATCCATCCTGGGAGTACCAAAATGTTTCAGAATCTTCGTCATACATTTGGTGGAGCAATATGAAGAGAGAGATAGCGTTATTTATCTCAAGGTGTCTAACTTGTCAACAAGTTAAAGCGGAGCATCAAGTACCAAAAGGTCCATTGCAACCACTTGTAATTATATAATGGAAGTGGGAGCACATTACCATGGATTTTGTTACCGGTCTTCCTAAGGTTTCTCAAGGTATAGATGCGATTTGGGTCATTATTGATAGATCGACCAAGTCTGCTCATTTCTTACCGATACAAGAAACTTATACACTTGAATGTCTTGCTCGTATGTACATAAACGAAATTGTAAGACTGCATGGTATGCCAGTATCCATAGTTTCTGATCGAGACACAAGATTCACTTCACGATTTTGGGTTAGTTTGCAGAAAGCTATGGGCACAGATTTTCGATTTAGCTCGGCATATCATCCTCAGACGGACGGACAGTCGGAGAGGACTATTTAAACTCTTGAAGATCTATTAAGACTCTGTGTCCTTGATTTTAAGGGAAGTTGGGACACGTTCTTACCATTGGTGGAGTTTTCCTACAACAACAGTTATTAAGCAAGTATTGGCATGGCTCCATTCGAAGCGTTGTATGGAAGGAAGTGTCGTTCTCCAGTATGCTAGGATGAGGTGGGAGAAGCAACGTTGTTGGGACTGGTGTTGGTACGTATGACTACAGAAAAGATTCAAACGATCCGACAACGTATAAAATCCTCACAAGATCGACAAAAGAGTTATGCTGATCTTCATCGAAAGGACGTGGAATTCGATATAGGAGATCATGTATTGTTATGTGTTGCTCCATGGAAAGGAGTTACGAGATTTGAAAAGAGAGGAAAGCTCAATCCTCGATTTATCGGCCCATTTTTAATCCTCGATCGAGTAGGAACTGTAGCCTATAGACTCGCTTTACCGCCAAGTATGTCTCGTGTTCATAACGTTTTTCACATATCCATGTTACGTAAATATGTGAAAGACCCGAACCACATTATTGAGTTAGAACCGGACGAAATAGCGGAAGATTTGACGTATGAAGAGGTTCATGTACAAATCTTGGATAAGAAGGAATATATTCTACGCTCCAAGGTTATACCTCAAGTCAAAGTTTTGTGGAGAAACCACGATGTTGAGGAAATGACTTGTGAGTTAAAATCTGAAATGAAATCAAGGTATCCTTACCTCTTTGACATACAAGGTACGTACCCTAATTTCGAGGGCGAAATTTCATAAGAAGGAGAGGTTGTAAGACCCCAACTTTTATAAATAAAGATGAATTTTCTATATATATCATTTTTGAATTTTATGGAGTAAATTTGATATAATGTTATAGTTGTGGGTAATATTTATAAATTTTGCAAAGTACGCAAGTTGTTATATAATATTCGATTGGTCGGGAAATATTCTTTTTGTCGGGGAATATTCGTACGATGGTACAATCATTGGTGGACCCCGCAACAGAGTTATTATCGGATTGAGAAAATGACAAAAATACTTTATGAAAATAACGGCGGAAGTTTTACCGTTAACTGTTGAAACACCCGGTGTTAGAAGTACAGTAATACGCGTAGTTGCACAGTAGCATACGGTATTGATTATTGATGCTTACGTGAGAAGTCACTCAGTTTTGTTCAATTATTGTTACAGTAATTACTGCATAGTATTTCACGTTAGTTGATTCAATTATTGTCAATATTTTATATATTATTAAATCAATAATTGAGATGACAAAGTTACTAATATTGTGATTTATAATATTGTTGATAAATGTTAAAATATTGAGGGAGTTTATATATATAATATTATGTGTGTGGTGAGTGGAATATATATAATATTATGGGTGTGTGAGTGAAAAATGGTGGAAAAGTAGAATTATGGTGGAAAAGTGGAAATGGTGGGATGAGTATTAGTATTATATATATGGCATGAATTGAAATTGGTGGGGAATTGATGATAGACGGGTGTATGGCCAACATGTTGTTTTATGTATAATATATATATATATATATATATATATATATATATATATATATATATAAGTTGTCGTTGAAATAAGGGGTGCACATATATGATTAATTAGGTTGCGTCTAAAATTGTTCTTTCACCCGTGAAGCTGAAAATTATTTCGTCTGAATTCCTACTATACAATTCAAATAGTATCCTTTCATTCTCCTATAAATAGAAGCTCATTCCTTCATTATTTCTTACGAATTCAATGAAACTCTAGAGAGAGAAATTATAGAGAAGCTATATAAAAGTATCCTGCTCATTCCCTACTCTTATATTCAATTTATTTTATGGTAAGGAGTGTTATTTCTTTTGTATTCATGGAGAGAACTTCTGTTATTCCATTCTTTGTTATTCTTCTGGAATAACCAGTATACGCGGACTACCCTATACTTGGTGACATTCTTCTATTATTCCATCTTTATTATTATTCTGTTGGAATATCTTGTCTGTGCGTTTTACGCCGGACCTGGTTCCATCTTTATTATTATTCTCTTGGAATATCCTGTCTGTGCGTTTTACGCCGAACCTAGTTCCGTCTTTATTATTATTCTGTTGGAATATCATGTTGGTGCAAATTTCGCCTGACCTGGTTTCGTTACTTATTATTCTGTTGGAATAACATGTCTATGCGAAGTACCACATGCATGGTGATTTCTTTTGTTATTCCATTCATTATTATATTCAGTTGGTTAAAATTTTGACTTTTATATTCCATGAAATTAGTGGAATATCCTTGATATTTGCGCTTCATCCAGTATCTTTTCATGGAAATATTCTTCTGAGCATTCTTGAATTTTACTCTACAAAGCAGTAACATGTTGACAATTTGGACATTAATAGTTCCTGAATAAATTAATTCTTGAACTTGTTTTATTGAATTTCTATATCATTGTCATCATCCTCATGTTTATATTATGTTGAAAGTCATTTGTGGCCTGTAGTACATAGATGGACTTGGTATGATTATGACCAGGGATTATTCGGTGTAATCATGACCTTAAGATTACGAATAATGTGGAAAAAGTCCTCATGGGTCTGTAGTGCATTGATGGACAGTTGTTGGCAGGATCATGACCATTAATGAATACACAAATATTCTTGGCCCGTAGTGCATGAATAATTGTGATCGTGATACTAAAGAATATCATTGGCCGTAGTGCAGGGATGATTCGATGATGTGGATTATTTATTAAGCTGAGTCCCAGCAATAAAAGTGAAAAAAATATTTTAAATCATAAAAGATAGTAGATTTTATTCTTTACTTGACTCTTTTAATGGATTGCTTGTTCCGCTGCAGTTAAACTTCATATTTATTATATTTTATCAGTTTAACACTGTTGAAGACTAACGATAAATTATTCTGTATTATCTTAGTCATAATATTTCTCACTGGGCTAGTTGAGCTCACCCTTTCTTTCACTGTTCTCTTCAGGAAATGAGAATATAGCTGGGACAAGTCAGGGAACCGAGTAATGGACCAGATGCTAGTATTAGTAGTCCTCACTTTTCTGTAAAATAGTGTAATAATGATTGTAATGAGGACTCCATTGAGTTTGTATACTCTCTAGATGACAGTATTTGTATTCAAACTCACAACATATATTTTGTCGTATTTTACACGACTGTTGTATAATTAATTTGTATTTAAATTTGTATCATGTATCTGACGACCCAAGTGATGTATACCTAATTTTGGGGGCGTCATATAAGTGTATCAAATAGATGAAACCCTTAACCACGACGTTTTTCTGACTGAAATCACAATATTTTTTCTACATTGTCTATTTACTGTTTTGTAGTAGTGTTGGGACCCGAATTGGTACAAATGACTACAGAGAAGATCCAAATGATCCGATAACGTATACAAACGGCACATGATCGATAAAAGAGTTATGCGGATCTTCATCGGAAGTACGTGGAATTTAATATTGGGGATCATGTATTGTTACGTGTTGCACCATGGAAGGGAGTTACAAGATTTGAGAAAAGAGGAAAGCTCAATCCACGATTTGTTGGTCCATTTGAAATTCTTGACCGGATAGGAAATGTGACATATAGACTCACATTACCTCCAAGTATGTCTCGTATTCATAATGTTTTTCACATATCTATGCTTCGTAAATATGTTAAAGACCCGAACCACATTATTGAGTTAGAATCATACGAGATAGACGAAGATTTAACGTATGAGGAGGTACCTGTAAAGATCTTGGATAGGAAAGAGTATGTCCTACGCACGAAAGTTATACCACAAGTTAAGGTTTTGTGGAGAAACCATGCTATTGAAGAAATGACATGGGAGTTGGAATCAGAAATGAAAGCGAGGTATCCTCACCTTTTCGAAACACCAGGTACGTACGTCAATTTCGAGGACAAAATTTCATAAGGAGGGGAGATTGTAAGACCCCAACTTATTATAAATAAAATCAAATTTTCTCTATTTATTATTGTGAATAACAAGGTATTAATTTGATATAATACTTTGGTTATGGGTGAAATGTGCAAAATTTTCAAAATAAGCAAGTGTTTATAAAATATTCATTTGTCGGGGAATATTCGTTTGGTCGTAGAATATTCGTTTTGTCGGGGAATATTCGTACGACGGCGCAGCCATTTGTGGGTCCCATAACGGATAACGGTCGGATGAAGAAAACGACAAATTTGAGTTTTTACAAATAACGGCGTAGTTGTTATCATTAACACTGTTGGAATACCCGGTGGTTAAAATACAGTAATACACGTGATTGCACAGTATTGTTGAATTATTGATTCTTACGTAAGAAGACACTACTCAATAATTGTTACAGTAATTACTGTTCAATATTTTATTTTATTGATTCAATAATTGTTGCGTTGATATTTTATATTATTGTTGCTCAATAATTGTCACTGCACAGCATCTCCATTATCAGATCAATAATTCATATTATTTGGAATAATATTATTAGATAGCATTATGGCAATGTCTAGAAAGTTCTGTCAAGGAGAGGTTTGGTCACCTAATTGCGCGCCAGTAAGGAGAAATCCTTATCGGAAAGCCCCCTCTTTTTTGGAAACTGTCTGGTTGTCATTATTGTGATTCTGTAATATTATTTATGAATAATTAATTATTGATTTATATGATAAGAAAATATTTATTTTTGATGTGGATATAAATGATGGATTTATTTATTTTATGTGGTTATAAATGAAGAAATTAATACTGAGGTGTTTTATCAGTATTTTGTCGAAATGGAGGTATTAAAAATCATCCGTTTGTGGATTTCGGGTATTTTCTAATTGGAATTTGAAAAACCTTTCTTCTACAAAGTCGTAGAGAATTAAATTTTCTATGGAAAACACATGAGTTTCGAATTTTTCTGATAAAAGGGCTACTTATTATAAATTGTTGAAGTTTCGGAAAATAAAATGATTTTTATTAAAAATGGGTGGGCCCCACTCTTGTCCTTTGTTGAAATGTGCTGAGTTTTTCTTCTTTTCAATTGTGGAGTTCTGGTCATTGGTGGCGTGCTTGAATTGTAACGAGAATAATACTATTTTATTATTTAGTCTACTTTGGCGTTCTAAGCATTTTCCTATAAATAGGGTGTTAAGTTAGAATTGAAAATCACACCAGAATTCATACGTTTTCTCTCTTTCTCTCTCTATATTTTCGAGCGTATTTTAGTAAGTATTTAGATACTTTAAGAGTTGTTGTTCGGTACAAGCTTCCTTCGGCTTTACATCAAATATTCTGATCAGAAATACTGTTATTTTGAGGTAAGGGATGTTATTTTCTTCTTAAATGATATTATTTTCTTCAATATCATTATGCCGAAATATTGGTTTGAACTTTTTTTATCAAATTTGGAACTTTTTGTGTCGGGTTACTATTCACGTATACGACACTATTCATGTATACGGTACTATTCACGAATACGGCATTATTCACCAAAAAATAAAATTTTCTTCTTTTTATCCAAGATGTCTATTATGGTTACTATCTTTGATTGTATCCATATTTTGATCTTTATTTTTGAATTCTGCTTCAAAATTGGTTATTATGGAGTATTATTGATCTTGGATAAACTGTGATACGAATCCCTAATATTTGTCCTTTCACTACAAGAAAAATGCCTAACAGCGACCAACAATATCAGCGACCGATTATACGGTCGCTGATATTAGTAACAGCGACCGACTTCTGCGACCGGTAAGTAAACTAGTCGCTAAATTTTAAAAGCGACCGCATCTGGTCGCTGATTAGTCGCTAGTATAAATTTGCCACCAAAATTTTGGCTGGAAATGTTGGCGCCAAGATTTTGTGCGACCACTTAATATCTGCGACTGCATGCGGTCGCTGATAATTCCATGTCATTAAAAATCAGCGACCACATGCGGTCGCAGATAGCGGTCGCTGATCAAAATGTGTTTTAACAGATTCAGTAACTCGCTTGACACAGTAGACGCGAAAAAAAGAGAGGGAGCTCAGACGAGACGGAGAGAAGAGGGAGAAAGGGGGGAGAAGAGAAGAAGGGGAAGAGACGCCGGACGTCGGCCGCCGCCACCGGTCCACCGCCACGAGAGGTACTCAGTTTGCTTTTTTCATCTTTATTTGTATATATAATTAAATTAATGTGCATTGGCACTCATGTTCGATCTATGCATGTATTCGATCTAGTATATTTGTATTAGTTTGGGGGTGTGGTTTAAATTGAGAGAATACATGTTTATTAGGAGTACTTTTTAATTAATTAGTTCTCTATTTTTTTTCTTGTTTTGGTTTTGATTAAGAGGGGAAAGGGCTGGGTATAATGGTATAGAAGAGAGGGATCGATTTGCAATGAATGGTAACAAATTTATTTTGTTCTAAGAAATATATTATCATGGAATGCATTTGTTATGGTTGATTTAACATGTTTTCATGCTATATATATATATATATATATTAATTACCAAAGAGGATACATGTATAAACTGTTTAATTATATATATTTTAGCTCGGATATCATATGCATGCAATTTTGGATGTTCGAGCTGTCTCTCTCTTACACACGCAGAGAGAGATCAGAGTTGTGTTTAGTTAAATCACATGCATCCAGGCAAGAATAGACATTAAAATGGTCCTGAAGTTAACACATACATGTGGATTGTTTATGAAATTATAGTCAAATCTATGCCTATATGAGAACTATTATAGAAAATTTTTGCAACTAAAGTTTTAAGGCAATATGGAGTCCCTATATTGTCTACACATATCATTTAAAAGGTGTTCCTTAACTTAGTTGTGGTTTGTGTTGTGTATTAACCAAATTTCATGTTTAAAAGCCATGAAAAGTAAGCTTTCAGTGGCAACTAAGACCTAAGTATAGAATTCTCATACATGGACCATGTGGGCAAGTTTTAATAGTCATAATATGACATAAGTAAGCTACACAAGCTAAAGAAACCAAGCCTAAACTGTTTTGAGCATTAAACTTGTGAAAAGTCACATTTTAAGCATAAAATTGGACTGTTTTGGGTGACCTTTAGTGCCTGATCTTATAAAACTATACTGAACTCATATAAAATTTCTAACTCATGCTTGTGATGATTCCTAACCATTGCAATCACCAACGCTACTATTAAAATCAAGTTAAGATTTATTATCGAGCCTAAAGTGAGCTTTAATAAGTTAAAATTTGCTAGATGACCAAGTAAAGTGAGATGATGATAAAAGTATCCTTAGGAAACTAAAATACACATGCTTAGACTATCCAAGTAGTCAAAATTTGAGAAATGGACAAGTGTCAAAAACAGTTTTTTGTGAAAAAGTGAGAAAACAAGCCAGTTTGAGCCCAATTTTGAGAAGCTTAAATGAAATGAAAAAGAAACCTAAACTTTGATTAAATTACCTTGGTGTATGTATACAAAAAGAAAAAGAATTTCGATACAAGCCAGTTTGTTTTGGCATGTATCCTTGTTCAATTCCCGAATAATCATATATGATGCACACTCAGGTTATATATGTACATATACATCTATATGTATTTATAAGCATCATAAATGGGATTGAGCTGAATTGTAAATCTCTAATAAAAGAATACAATAATTCATGTCAATATAGGTACCGTGGAATCATGGACCTCTATTCAGACCGTAGTTGGATGGCACGACGAAAGTCAAGTGCCCAGATAGGTGCTACAGCTGAATTTAGAGCTGGTTGTCAAGTGTTTTTGAAGTATGCATATAGTCACCCGGAATGTATGAATGGTAAGTCGCAGATACGATGTCCATGTTTGAAGTGTAAGAATGTAAATTATATGGACAGAGACATGGTAAACTATCATTTACTTGTTTCTGGGTTCATGAGAAATTACAAAGAATGCTGGTGGGCACATGGGCAGAGAAGAGATGGTGGCATCACACAAGTACACAATTCGGGCAGTAGTACTTATCATATGAATGAAATGGTTCATGATATTGCAGGGCCAGATTTTGATTGGGAGCAAGGCAGAGAGCAACCTATGAATTCGGATGCCAAAGACCTCTTTAAGTTGTTAGACGAGGGTAGCGAGCCATTATGGCATGGTTGCACCAAACACACTACATTGTCTGCAGTGGAGACATTACTTAACATCAAGGCTGATCACAACATAAGCCATGAGTGTTTTGAGTCGCTCTTGAAGACCATTAAGAGTATGTTGCCTGACGGTGAGAAATTACCTGGTAACTATTACTTTTGTAAGAAAATGGTGAAGAAGTTGGGTCTTGGATACCAAAAGATCGATGCATGTCCCAACGATTGCATGTTATTTTATAAGGAAAATGAACAGATGACAAGGTGCACGTTTTGCAGTCATGATCGGTTTAGGCCTAATAAAGAGGGTGTGACTACAAAAAAATCAAGTATACCGTTTAAGATTCTAAGGTATTTTCCATTAACACATCGGCTAAAAAGATTGTACATGTCTTTAAGAACAGCTGAACATATGAGTTGGCATGCGAAATCTCCAGCTAAAGATGGAGAACTAAATCATCCCGCAGATGGGAAGGCTTGGAAAGATTTCAACTTAGCACATCCTGGATTTGCATTGGAACCTAGAAATGTGAGGCTTGGATTGTCCACCGATGGTTTCAATCCGTTTGGCCACTCAGTTGTTCCATACTCATGTTGGCCTGTAATTGTTACTCCGTACAACTTGCCTCCTTGGATGTGTATAAAACAGCCATACTTGTTTCTTTCACTCGTGGTTCCTGGTCTTAAGAGTCCTGGAAAGAACTTAGATGTTTACTTGAGACCTCTTATAGACGAGTTAAAGGTATTGTGGGAGGATGGAGTACAGACTTGGGATGTTGCAACGAAAATAAATTTCAACCTTAGGGCAGCGGTTATGTGGACTATAAGTGACTTCCCAGCTTATGGTATGTTAGCTGGATGGAGTACACACGGGAAGTTGGCTTGTCCGTATTGTATGGAGCATACAAAGTCGTTTAATCTATCAAAAGGTCGAAAGCCTTGTTGGTTTAACTGTCATCGTCGATTCTTACCGGTAGATCACCCGTTTCGAAGAAATAAAGAACACTTCAGGAAAGGGAAAGTAGACAATGATATGCCTGCACCGCGATTGTCGGGAACGGAGATGCGAGATCGTGTGATGAGATTGCCGGTTATCCCATTTGGTAAGGTTGATGCCACAAATATAATCAATGGATTTGGTGAATCTCATAACTGGGTTTGGAGAAGCATCTTTTGGGAACTGCCTTATTGGTCTACAAATTTGATTCGTCATAATCTAGATGTGATGCATATTGAGAAGAATGTGTTTGACAATGTGTTTAACACTGTGATGAATGTTACGGGGAAGACAAAAGATAACGATAAGGCACGTTTGGACATGAAAGATATTTGTAAGCATCCCGGATTAGAACTTTACGAATCTCCTAATGGTAAGATTGTCAAACCGCATGCAAGGTACACATTGTCCAAAAAGCAAGTTGAAGATGTGTGCACATGGGTTAAGTCTCTGAAACTACCAGATAGATATGCGTCAAACATTGCAAGGTGTGTTACGGGTGGGAAATTGCAAGGGATGAAGAGTCATGACTGTCATGTGTTCAGGGAGAGGCTCATGCCTATAGCATTTCGGGATCTGCTTGATAAACCAATATGGGATGCTTTGACGGATCTTAGTCGTTTCTTCAAAGACTTATGTTCAAAATCAATAAATGAGAAGGACATGTCTGTACTTGAGAGGAACATCATAGAGATCACGTGTAAACTGGAAAAAATATTCCCACCTAGTTTTTTTGACTCCATGGAGCATTTGCAAATCCATCTTCCCTATGAAGCTCGTGTTGGGGGTCCAGTTCAATATAGATGGATGTACCCTTTCGAAAGGGTGATGGGAAACCTTAAGAGAAAGGTGAAGAATAGAGCTTATGTCGAGGGGTCGATATGCGAGGCATACAGTTTCAATGAGATATCTACGTTTGTCTCAGACTATTTTCCAGACGAAGTCTTGACAAAGGCCAATCGAGTATCGAGACATGATGATGGAGGAAATGTTGAACTAAATGGTCGGCTCTCTGTATTTGGTCTATCGGGTCGTGCTTATGGAAAAGGGAAGCGCATATTCCTCTCTGAGCAAGAATTACATGCTGCACATACTTACGTTCTTCTCAATTGCGAGGAGATTGACGAATTTGTGAGGTACACATGTAAACTTGATAATTTATCTTTTAAGTTGAAAATTTATTCCAATATGTTAATGTTTATAACATGGTATAGATTGTACGATGACGAGTTAAAAGTGAAACATCCCGGCATAACTGATAAAGATATTCAAATCAATCGGGATAAAAACTTTGCACTTTGGCTAAAGGACAAAGTAAGTTCAATTTTTAAGCACGTAGTATATATATATACACTCCATGTTAACTATGATTTCATTTAATAAGATGGAGTTTTTGTAGGCTTTGACTGAGGGATCAACGATTCCGGCTAATGTACAAGTCCTAGCTATGGGACCAGACAGGGACCAAGTCAGCCGCAATGGTTACAAAATAAATGGTTGTGAATTTCACACAAAGGCATATGGGCGCGGTAAAAGAACAACGAACTCTGGAGTGTGTGTCCAAGGAGATTGTTACAATGAGCTTGGTCGTGCCTTTTATGGGGAGTTGGAGCAAATCGTAGAATTGTCGTACAAGGGCACGTACGGGAGTCATATTCATTTGTTCAAGTGCCGTTGGTTTGATTCAGAAAAAGGGATACGTGTTGACAGACATGGAATCGTCGATATTGACCTCCATAGGTCTGCGTACTCCAACGAACCATTTGTTTTACCAACTCAAACAGTACAAGTATACTACACTCCTAGTCCTGTTAGGAAAAGGGATAGACCGCCTACAGATTGGCAAGTTGTAATTCATACTCCCGCGCGTAGTCGTGTAGAATTAGTTGATGGGGAGATTTACCAAGAGCAGATGCTTCATAGTCAAACTATAATAAATGTGGAGGACGACAATGAAGTAATCCAGTTAGATGGTGGAGATAAACCACATGAATTAGATCCTGAGTCAATACTTGTGTCAGATGACATTGATACTGAGGAGGAAGAGTTATTGACTGAATCTGACAGTACTGAATCTGAAGCAGATGATGGTTATAAATCTGCAACACGTATACAAGATGATTCTGAATCAGACTTTGACACTTGAACAAATGAAATGTATGTTTAACATTAGATATTTTTTATATCATTGTCATGTTTATGTACTAAACTATTTAAATGCAATTTTTGTTTATTGTCATTTTATATTCATATATATACATGTTCATTGTCATGTTGTTTATATCACTGTCATGTTTATGTACTAAACTATTTAATATATTGTTCATACTCCGGTTGACTGTGTGAGAGCTATATGTCAGGATCGAAATCTTCTGACGATACTGGGCGGGCATCTGGGGGCTCTGGATCCTGAAGAGTTAGCTAAGGCAGTGGCGGCGGCAGCAGCATCACAACATGGGGATGACGACGAGGTATAAAATCAATATGTTGTATATATTATCTTAATATACCAATATTAACATAGTTAGTATATATTTATAACTTGTTTTATTATTTTGTTAATTGCAGGGTGATCAAGGAGGTGATGATGCTTGACGTACTTGCTTTATATCTGTTTTGTAGTTATAGTATAAGCTTGTACTTTCACAAGTTATTTTTTGGATGTATGTATGTAACTTAAACAAGTTTTGAAATATTATTATTGCATGTGTATGTTTATAACTTGTATATTCAGTTATGTTATTTAAACTAGTTTGGTGTATGTGTTGGTGGACAATGATGTTTATATTATTGTGTATGGTGTTTATCTTGTTGTGTATGTGTGTTGGGATAAAGCAGGTACAAAACAGGTGCAAGTTTTTGGGAATTCTGTAAAGCAGCAGAAACCTGTTTATATTTTTTTTTATCAGCGACCGCATGCGGTCGCTAATATTTATTAGCGACGACCTTATTTCTGAGGGTATCAGCGACCGCCTCCGGTCGCTGATACCTGTCGCTGACATGTGGTCCACGTCAGCTTTGGTCCTGGACCATGCTGACTCAGATTAGCGACCGGATTTGTCATTTCGGTCGCTCATAGTAGTCGCAGATATGTCGGTCGCTAAAAGTGGTCGCTGTTGTACACATCAGCGACCAGATTTTGTGCGACGCATATCAGCGACGGCAATCGGTCGCTGATGTCTATCTGCGACTAAAAGCGGTCGTTGATATGCGGTCGCTGATAGACCTTTTTCTTGTAGTGTTTTGTTTCACTGGATTCGTTTTCTTTAAAATATTTTTCATCATCCTTAGTCCTAAATGATGATATAACTGAATATCTTTGGCCTGTAGTGCAAAGATGAATGATTACCTAATGGATATCTTTGGCCCGTAGTGCAAAGATGAACAGGTGTTGAGATGAACATGACCAATTGATGATACAAATGAATATCTTTGGCCTGTAGTGCAAAGATGAATATTTGATTCAAGATGTATATTGATTGATATTACAGGGATAAAATATTGATGATGGAATTTTAAATCTTAGAAGATAGTAGAATTCTTTCTCTACTTGACTCTTCTAATGGATTGTTGTTTTCGCTGCAGTTGTTGATCTAAAAACTTGTTGTCTATTATATTTTATCAGATTATTCCCTGTTGAAGACTAATGATAATTTGTTGTATATTATCTTAGTCATAATATTCTTTACTGGGCTAGTTGAGCTCACCCTTTTCCTTTTTGTTCCATTGTTCTTCTCAGGAGGAGAAAATTTAGCAGGAACTAGCCGGGGTATGGAGTGATGATTCGAGATAGCTGTTTAGAAGTCCTCACTATTTTTGTAAAATAGTGTATCAATAATTGTAATGAGAACTCCTTTTGAGTTTGTATACTCTCTAGTAGACAATATTTGTATTCAAACTCACAGTATATGTGTTGTCGTATTTTGCACGACAATTATATTACTGAAGTTGTATTTGTTTTTGTACCATGTATTTGACGACTCAGATTGGGTGATGTATTCCTATTTTGGGGGCGTCACATATATGAAATTGAACTCTTTCCTAGAACAAAAGGAATACTATCTTGAAAATGAATTATGAACCACAATAAAAGAAATTAATTCATCGATTCTAATGAGTATACAAAATAAAAGACTACATATTAAATAATCATCTAGAACATATTTAGAATAACACAATGCTGCCATTTTAATTAAGCAACAAAATGGAAACAAAGACATGGTAATTTATATTGAGAAAGCATTATATTCGTTTCAAATAGATGTATCTCAACCAAAAGTACACATGCTACATTTTTAACATGAGAATCATTGAGATCTCAACTTAATTAAGCTAGCTTACTAGCTAGGTAATGAGAAAGGCTCTATTTATAGCTTCACAAATGTGTGTGTGTGTGTGTATATATATATATATATATATATATATATATATATATATATATATATATATACGTATACAAAATCACTACAAACTTCCAATTTTCCTTGCAATTCTCTAATTCATAGATCTCATCTTTATTAAGCTAGCTTACTAGGGAATATTAGCTAGGAGGGTGGGTGAATAGGTTTGAAAAAAATGAAAGGAACATTTAATAAGCTAGCTTCATTCAGTTCATCAAGGACAAATAACTGCCATAATTAATAATTCAAATTCAAATATTTGGATCTAACAACAAAAACAAATTCAAATTCAAAATAATAATTCAAATTTAAATATTCAAATTCAAATCTTTATCTCCCTCACATACACTTTAAAATAATAGTCCGCCGCTACACCGCCGCTACGCCTCACATACTCCGCCGCTACACCGTCGCGAATCTCCGTTGTCCAAAACGCCAATGAGAATAAGAAGAAGATTCGCCCTACAAAAATTTTAAAAATAAATAGATGTAACTTTTACTGTTCTGAATTTTTTTTTTATAACTATTTTGTTACTCATAAATAATAAAATGGTTATCTTTGTATGAATGGTTGGCTACCAACTGCATCACATTCAAACGAAATTGGTAACTTAATAAAACTGAATTGGTTACCTTGGTCTGAAGGTTCGGCTACCAACTGCACTATGAAAAAACTGCAGGTGTCTTAGTACAGTTGGTTACCTTGGTATGAATGTTTGCTTACCTTGATCTGAAAGTTTGGTTACCAACTGCACTAAAAAAAAATTGAAAGTGGGGTGGATGATTGGCTACTTTGATATGACAGTTTGGTTACCTTGGTGTGAAAGTTTGGTTACAATCATATCCACCGCTACCACCGCCTGAATCTTCATACCCACCTCCATTTTGACCCTTCATTTTGAGAAGCTGCTGGAGATATACAGTTAGTTGACTCATAAATATATATATATATATATATATATATATATATATATATATATATATATATATACAGTTCATAATCCCATATACTCCAGAAAATTTGACAGCGATCAGTTTACAGATTAATACCATATCATCATCTAATTCATCACAATCCGCCGCAATTAGATTATGCTAAATCTATCCGCCATCCCGCTATTGCCTCTAGCCACCGCCTTCTTACTCGTCGGAACCCTAGTTCTTCATATCCATAATCTTGTTGTCTCTTCTTCGTTTTAGCCTCCATTGCCTTGTTAGAAAAAATTCCTTTAAGGAATACAAACCTTTGTTGCCCAAATATATATATATATATATATATATATATATATATATATATATAGAAAGAATTCGCTGAATGAAGAAGAAGGGTGATGACTAACTGCAGTTGTTATAGATGAGGAGAGAGAGAAGAAGTCATGTGTATAACTAATCCCTAAATTAAGGAATTCTAATTGAATACTAATTCACTAAATTAAGGAATCCTAATTGCACTAGTATTGTAAATAAATATGGAAGTATATTAGTTGTGTAAAGATTTTATGAAGGCACTATTGTAGTAATTATTTTTAAAAATGTAATAAAATATGTACTTCATCCTAATTTTTAACCCTAAGAGTTGCCATGTTGGTCAAGAAGGTTTGCTCCCTACCTCGACTTCCTGGATTCAAACCTTGAGGCTAGCATTTAAGAGGAATTTTTCCCATGTTAATGTGGGGACTGCACCCTTAAGATCGCCCACAGAAGAATTTAGTCTGAGTTGACGTGTAAACTAACATGAGAATACCCTTGTCGTTCAACTAATTTTTTTTTAAATAAATATTTATAAAGTAAAAGTACACCCCTAAAAAATAATAGGAATTGAACTCATCTAGAAATATCTTTGTTTGTTTGTTTTGTACTATATTTTTGTATGATTTATAAAATAATCTATACAATGACTTATTTATTTTAAATATAGATTGTGGCTAATTTGGAGTTGAAAGCAATTTTAAAATTGAGTAGTAATGATTTATATGACGAGTTAATTTATATAAAGACTAATTATATATATTTTACAAAAATAAAATATTATGGATATCAATTATATATTAAAATTATATACAAACAGTATAAAAAATAAAAAAATAAAATGAAACCTACCATTAATAATTTTATATATTTTTATTGGAACGATGATATATGAATAGAGGGACATTTTTTTTTAAAAAAAAAATGGTTTTTTTTGTACTACCTCCCAAAAAATATATAGTATTTATTTCAACTGAAAATTTTATAAAAAATAGTGTTTTAAGTATAATTTGGATACATACAAGAAATAGGGCCTATACAGTCTGTACAACTCTGTTTCTTGTATGTATCCAAATTACACCTAAAAGACTGTTTTTTACAAAAATTTAAGTTGAAATAAATACTCTATACATTTTTTGAAAGATATTACAAAAAAAATCAAAAAAAAAAATATCACTAGAAATGTCAATAAAAAAATATTCCCCTAGACTTATTGATGAATTATACTCGATGCTTAATTTTTTTAATTTATGATTTATGCATATAATAATGTTCCTTATATTTTCTTAACGCGACTTGCTATATATTTGGTTATAAATTTATGTTGTACGGACATAGATAAAAACTAAGAAGGAAATCGCAATCCAACCTATAAATCATTTCCCAAGTTGACTTCCATCGCCTATGCAAATTACTGGGGCGATACAAAGTCGAAGATACCAATACAATATCACTACGAAGGCTATCTCTCCGGCGACATTTCACATAGGTTTGGATTCTGCTATTTCGTATCTCATGTAAGAATTCTGTTGGAATAAAGAAATTTAGCCTTAGGAATCCAAATCAAATTTCTAGGTAATGAATCGTGCGAATCTTATTGCTTCAATTTTGTATGTTCTTTCTTTCTTACAAGCTTGTTTTGTTTTATTAAAAATATTACCTACGCTGTTGTCTGTTTTTGACTAATACATGGTTGTTTTGTTGGATCTGCTGTAATTGGACTTTTTCCTCACGTCATTTTGTTTGGAATTAGAAATTCAGTCTCCTTTGATTTTGTTTTGGATTAGAAATTCAGTTTCTTTGATTGAGCAACCCGTTCTTTATACTACTCACTAGAGATACATTTGTAAAATTAGGATATTTTTATGTTCTCAAATATAACCTTAGTATTAGTTATGAATTCAGTTGTGGTGGTTTAATATTGACAATGATAGTAAAAAAATGGCAAATTAAGAACATCAAGTCACTTTATACGTCACTTTATAGTTCTTAAATAGAAATACATCAGTATTTTTGGAACGGACTAAAAAAGAAAATGTATCTCTAATTTTGGAACATAGACGGTTCTCAACTTCTTAGAGTACTTAGTAATTAATTTCCATATGTTTAGGGTATGTTCAGTTACCATCGTCCATAGTGTTTGCAACAATAGCGTTTAGTGTGTGAGTTTGACCACCATTTCTGAGTTAATAAAGGTACATTATTCTCAAGTGCATTGGGAACTCCAAACGCACTAAATGCTTCATAAGCGGATAGCAAACACACACTTAGCCTTTCTATGATCTATCTTCAGTGCCATATTTGGATGTCAAGATCATTTGTACATTTCATATTTAGAGTCCTTTCTCCCTATAGGGATGCACTGAAGTCTGAACATTTCATTAAACTTACATGTGTTTTATAAACTCAAGTGCTTATAGTTTCGACTTTTATAGCCAATTCGTGAAATCCTAAAATTTACTGTGGACGCGATTCGTGTAATTCTAAAGCAGTTATGTTTACAAAATGTTGAGGAGTTATAATGGTTATACATGTAACTTTATTGCTCATACTGGCTTTAAGCATTGAGCTACAATTTTGTGCATAGCAGTTTGGAGAGGGATGCCCTGTATTCTTGCAATGGGACACTTCTGTTTTTCTATAGGTTGTTTCACTTATGTATTTGAAAGATTACATCAACAAAGTACCCCTTATACATTACTTTGTGTATATGCTTTAACAATTTCTTACGTGGCTACTCCATTTTTTTTCTTTTTAAAATTCCATCAAGAATATCTTGGTAAGCAAGTAGTATGCTTGTGTAAACACATTTTGAATGTCACAGTTGACACGTTAATCTTCTATGTGTTCATGTTTTAGAAACTTGGAAACGTAGGTGGATTAGGTATTTTAATGCCACAAGATGGGAACTACTTCAACATGTAGAGCACAACAGAGATAACTGGAAAACAGTATATTTTTGAATTTACAGATATATAGGACACACTTGATAGAAGACAATTTTGGAGCTCTAGAAATTTCTATGGGCTTCTTTTATTATAAACAAGAAAAGTTATTCTATAATAAGTTTGTTAACACAAATCAAAAGGTTCAAAAAATGAGATACATTGTAGGAACTTTGTTTAGATATATTCTTCCTAAGATTGCTTGTACTCACAAGTCATTTGGAGACTAAGAAAGAAATGCCGCTATGAAACCTTTACTAACGTCTCTAATTCTATTTGAAATCCGAGTTTTGTTAAAGAAAAAAGAAGGTTTTAGAATCCTGAATTTAGGTTTGATGTTATTTCTGATTTCAGTTGTGAAAGAATTTTTCTATGAAGCTTTCCTTATTTATTTTTAGCTTAACCAATGGGTTAAATTTTAATTTATCATGATTTTTTAGATGGGAGAAGAGAGCCAGACCTACACTGTGGATGAAGCACTTGAGTCTGTTGGCTTTGGGAAATTCCAAATTCTTGTGCTTGCGTATGCTGGGATGGGTTGGATTTCAGAAGCCATGGAGATGATGCTTCTCTCGTTTGTGGGACCAGCGGTTCAGTCTGCATGGAATCTTTCTTCTCATGAGGAGAGCTTGATAACCAGTGTGGTTTTTGCTGGCATGCTGATTGGAGCATATTCATGGGGCATTGTTTCAGATAAGCATGGAAGGAGGTAACGACTCTCTTTTCCTCATTCAGTGCAATCTTTTACCTTTTATATTCATGTGTTTTCTAAATATTTTCTCTACTTTGAAAGAGATCATGAATTGTTTTATCTTCTGACAAGTTGAATAGGACCATCAATGTTCTAGCAGGGGTTATATTGTACCATAAGGCGACTATGCAGTCATATTTTCTGCATTTACTATCAGTTTTCATTCTATAAACCTTCAATTTCTTCTTGAGGTCTATGTGGAAGGCCATTGATTACCATTTGTAACTTTCATTACATCACCAACTATTTGTTTTAGGGATGTGTATCCTCAAGTAATATCGATGAAGATTTTTTAGCCTTCTTGGCCATGGGAAAAGCATCACCATAGATTTCGTAGGAAGATCGCCCTATCTCTTAATTGGGGGGGGGGGATATGATGTAGGACGTAAATTGATGAACAAATAATTAATTGAAGTGGTAAATCAATAAGGAAAATTAAAAGAATTAGGGTGATCCAACCGCAGGAGAACTACTACCCCTAGGCTATGTTTGTTTGCAAAAAACATGCTTGAGATCAGACTATTTGTCTTAATTTAATACTACTTCGGACTATTTAATCCTTTGACGATGGACTAATAGTCCCTTAATGTGCGAGACTATTAGTCCCTTAAAGACAATTGATAGCTTAAAATATGGGGGACTATTAATCACACATTCATCATCATGAGATTATATAATCCCTCTTAAATAGCCTTAGGAATGACAAAAAATAGTCCATATGACTATTTAAAGAACTATTAATCTCCCATCATGGGATAAAAAGGTCCGAAATAGTGTTAAATTAAGATAAATAGTCAAATCCTAAGCATGTTTTTTGCAAACAAACATAACCTTAGGGTTTTTCATATCAATATCAAAGTGTTAAGAGTCTGACATACTTACAAGCATATTTATAAGAAAATAAACTCTAATAACCCTAAGCCCAATAACAATTGGGTCTCTAAATAAATAACCCAATACTGAAATAAACCAATAAATACGAAGTCCAACAAATTAAATAAATAGACAACTGATAAATAAAATCATCCACAACGACGAAATCTCACGGATCGATCCTTATCAACTCTCCCCAATTGCGAAAACGAAGTCTCTGGCTGAATGAAAGCCTCATATCTCTCCAAAAGGTTTGGATCAAGCCGACATAACTCCTCCGCACTAATCTATGTACAATCATCCGAAGGCTTTTTGTGCCACTTCACCAAAAGCTGTCAGTAACCACCTTGCATGGTCGACACAATCCGCTCATCAAAAACATCCTCAATAATAGTAACAATAAGAGGTGCAAGTGGAATAGGTAAATGAGGAACAAGTATAGGCGAAATGGTTGAAGTAGTAGGAGAAGGGGAAGAGAGGACAGAATCATTAGAAGGCCCATGATAAGGAGTAAGGTTTTTCACATTGAATGCAAGACCAATACCCATATCACTCGGAAGATTCAACTCGTATGCATTAGTGCTAACCTTCTTTCGAACTCGAAATGGACCCATCCTCTTAGCATGCACTTTCTTCCATGTGCCAGGAGGTAATCTTTCAGCACGGTGTTGCAGCATCACTCGATCATTCTCATTAAACTCTTGATACCTGCAATGAACATCTGCAACAGACTTATAATTTTCATTACTCAAATTTATTTTCTTTCTTATCTCATCATGCAAATCATGAATGTGATGCGCAAAAGACTCTACAGACTCACTTGTCCTATATGCAACAGGAGAGGAGCTAAATTAATAGGTTTCTTAGGTTGATAACCAGTGTAAGCCTGAAAAGGACTTACTATGATCACCCATAAGACAACGTATCAAATCACCTAGACTTCTATTAACAATCTCAATTTGACCATCGGTCTGGGTATGATACGCAGTAGAAAACTTAAGCTTGGTATTAAGTTTCTTGTAGAGAATTTTTCAAAAATAACTTATAAATTTCGCATCTCTATCAGAAACTATAGTCAATGGTAACCCACACAATCTCACTACCTCACTAAAGAAAATCATGGCAATATGTGAGGCATTATCAGTTTTGATGCAAGGAATAAAATGTGCCATCTTAGTGAAACGGTCCACTACAACAAAAACTGAATCGTGACCCCTCTGAGTCCTTGGTAACCCCAAGACAAAATCTATGCTAAGATCCCCCAAGGTGCACGTGGAACTGAAAGTGGAGTGTACAAATCCGTGTTCTGCTTCCCACTCTTTAGCAATTTGACATGTGCGGTACTCAGAAACAATACGAGCTACATCCCTCTTGAGGCTAGGCCAAAAAAAACCTATCCTCAACAATGGTAATGGTCTTATCTTGACCAAAATGTCCAGCTAAACCTCCCGTGTGTAACTCCCACAATAAATACTCACGCATCGATGTACTAGGAATACACAAGCGGATGCCCTTAAAAATATTCCTATCATGGATACAAAAATCACTAGAGGGTGGGAAACTAGGATCCTGTAGGGCAACATAAATATCACTAAAGTCTCGACAAGTAGGGTACTCTTGGATAATGCGCTCAAATCCCATAACCTTCACTCTCAAAGAGTTTAGGATAGACACCCTATTCAATGCATCAAAAACTATATTCTCCTCCAACATACTCCGCTCAAACTCATTTCTATCAAGAATATGGAGTGATTTGGTTTGTTGGGTAGGTAAGCTAGTATCCTTTGGTCGACTCTTGAACAACACTTGGGGTCACACTGGTGCTAATGATATTTTATGCCCCTTGTGTGTCAACACATATGTGTTCGTCCCCCCATAATGAGTCGCATTACGGTCATATAGCCAAGGTCGCAATAATAGAATATGTGCAACATCCATAGGAAGGACATCCCACCAAATACGCTCCTCACAGACCTGAAGGTGGATCGACACTAGACATCTCTTTGACACAGGAATGGATGTCTTGTTATCCCAGGCGATGCTAAAAGGCTGGAGATGTGGTTCTGTCCTTTAGCTTAATCCGTGGTAAGGCATACTCAGCAACCACATTTAAGTAACTACCCTTATCGATGATCAACTTAGAAGAGACACCACCTACTTTGTTGTTGGTCTGAAATATGGTGGTTTTTCTCCAATTCTCTCTCCTATGACTCGTGAAATCGCACCTCATGACACATACTTTATTTCTTATCTCCTCTAGGTGCTCATCAACCTTCTCTTCTGAAGTTTCCCTTACTATTGTTATCTGCTGGCAATTGCGATTGGGGTACTCAAAAGACTTGGAGCACCTCTCATGGGTAGTAGACTGGAGTTGGGTGCAACTACACCCTTCCCTTTGTCACGAGATGGCCCAACTACAGTGCTACTAGCCCTAGAGAACGCCTGAGAAGTGGGAAAATGGCTACTCTGCAAGAAATTTCGTCCACTGGGTTGACCCGAGTAAGAAGGGACTCCTAGCGATACCCTGCAACCTATACTCATTATCTAGAGTTGACTGGAAATTGTCATCTAGGGTAGTGATTCCATTGGTCAGGATGTGCGATTGAAGTTCAGGTTGTAACCCATTCTTGAACTTCATAATGGTCAATCTGTCGCTCACTTATCCTACATCTTTGAGTGAACTCCCTAACTCTGCAGATGTTAATATGTAATAAGCAACATACATTTTCCCCTGACGAAAGTTGTCATACTGCCCTATTAACCTATCGATATGTTCTATGGGTAAATAATATTGCTTTAGGCGAGTTTTCATCTCCCCCAATGCCAGATAGGTGGCTCACCTAGACGCTCTAAGTCTCTCTCTCAACCCTGACTAGAATAAACTCGCCAATTTCACTAATTTTATATTGGTGAATTGCACCTTCCTATCCTCAGCCATCCCATAAAATACTTCTCCATACTAGACAACCAATCATGGAATGCATTGGGATCAAATCTACCGTCAAACTCTGGTGCATCTACCTTAATTTTCTTATAGTCATCATAAGGATCATGCCTAGGATGTTCATGGTGTCTAACATGTGGATTTTCGACATGCCCATTCTCATTATTCCCTTGAAGTTTCACTACAGGCTGTCTTTGTTCAATGTGTGTGATCCTATCATTCATTTGACCCAATTGTGCAACTATGACCACCAATCGATCTTGAATTTCTTCTAAAGCAGCTTGGGTACGTCTAAGCCTATGCAATCACAATCCCAAAAGCTAATAATAATTGAATAATATGCAACTAGACGGAATAATATGCAATTTTAAAAGAACAAGTTCAAAACAAGCTTTCAAAATTTTTAGAACTAATGAACGAAGGGAATTCTAGTGATTAAATATTGAAAATTAAAATATTCAAAATGAAATATTTACTTTTACCGTCGTTTTTTTTAATGGATCGAACTGATTAGAAAGTATGAAACTGGGGCGAAAAGTGCTAAGATAAAAGTATAGGGCTCTTTATGCAAGAAACAATGGTAAAAAAATTTAAATTAATAAACTGTTGGGCAATATTTAAATGTAGAACTGAAGTTTAGGGATACTAAAAGTTAATTTGCAAGGCCTTTTAATTTAAATTAAGAAAGTTAGGGTTACCTCCCTATCTCTAAAACAACGCAATAGCTTGTAGATTTTTTTTAATAGTGAGCCGCGATGAACAGTAACTCCGACGATGAATATAGTCTCCGATGAACAGTAACCTTTTTTTTTTATTTCATAATTTTAAAACCCAAGATCTCTCCAAAATTAAGAAATTGATCTCAAGGGGGTGGCTTCTAGAGACAGAACAATATATCTCACTGTTCTCTAGCCCTAATTTCATCTGTTCTAGCAAATCATTTTAAGCCTTTAAGGGCATTGTATAAGTGGGTGGTTCCTATGGTCAAACACGGATGTAAGAGAGAAACCATTTGTGGACAGTTTTCCCTGAATTCCATTTCATTCCAGAATCCTGAAATTAATTTTAATTCTGTATGAAAGCTGATTGATGAGTACTTTGGAATCCTGATTATTACTAATATTTTTTCTTTCATTAAGAATTATAACTTACGACTTAAATAGTTTTTTTACTCTTCATTTTATTATTTCTTTTATTCTACAGGAAAGGATTCGTCATTACGGCGATGGTTACTTCTGGAGCTGGTTTTCTAAGTTCTTTTGCTCCTAATTATAAATCCCTGATTAGTCTCCGTTTTCTTGTTGGTATTGGTTTGGGTGGTGGGCCTGTACTCTCATCTTGGTTTTTAGAGTTTATCCCTGCTCCAAAAAGAGGCACTTGGATGGTTGTTTTTTCAGCTTTCTGGACGCTTGGAACGATTCTTGAGGCTTCACTTGCGTGGGTATTGCCATGATACAATGCTTTCTACTTTGCAAGCTTTAGTTTCTTAATTGATACTCCTTTTTAGCAACATATTCCTTTTAGGAAGTCCCATAAAAATGGCAACAGTTCTTGTTTTGGTGATGTTTGTGAAGTTAAAGTACTAAATTTTACCTGTTGTTATGTCACTTTTATCATTTGAATACATAGTGGGTCCCTTCACTAACTAAATCTGTTGTGGTTTATATTATTGGGGCACTCTCAACCACACATTTCATAGGGGTTAATTAGGAAATGAATAAGGATCTGAAAATTTCTTAAACTTTGTGCAAAAATGTATGTTCCAATATTTGTGCGACGGATGGGGTATAATTTTATATGATGTTTGAAACGTGCAACTAAATAGGAGACAATGCTGTTTGGTGCTAAAATTCTTAAAACCTCTAGACACTTGGGGTTCATTCCCATAGGTAGACAGCTAGCTTTATTGCCAGCTTTCTATGCCCTCACCCTCCTTATTTATCCTGACAAGAACATGCTAAGGGGATTACGGTTGAGTCATACCTTAAACATTTGGAGAGGGTATTTAACATAGGTCAAGTAGAGAGATACTAGCGTGTCAAGAAAATCAATATGGGTCATACAGGGAGATCTACTGCGGATGCTATTTTCTTGATTAGATGATTAATAGAGAGATATAGAGGAAGGGGAAGGACATGCTTATGGTATTTGTAGGCAGATGACAGGATATTGAGAAGAGTTAAGTGGTGAATTCTTGAGAAGAAAAATGCCTACAAAGAATGTTAATGTCAAGATAAGGGTATTATTGGAAAGTTAGTTTAGAGGTCTCTAGAATAAGAAATATACATGTGATATGTAATGGCTGTTATGAAAATTTAATATGTGTAGGATAAGCATAACTTATACTTATGTTTGCAATAGTCTAGCAGTAGAATCTCTTATTAATAGGAGCTGAGTTCATTTTATTCTCATGCTCACTTTGATATTGAAACACCCATTCTCTTCTCTTTCTGCTCTTTCTTTCTATTGAGGATATGTTTCAGCTACGCCAATCAAGAAGAAGGTTTATGCCGAGGAAGGAGTAGGCCTGTAAATGGCTTGAGTAGAGGTAGTACAAAAAGACACGAAGGAGTGGAATATAACTGAGGACATTACTTTAGATAGGAAGAGAGTGGAGGATTGCAATTCACGTTGCTAAGTCTGAGTAGGTTTGGTTCCGTTGTTTTATTATCTGTCTTCTTGGCCACTCTTCTCTTTTTATCTTTTTCTTATTTTCTGTTAGATACTTAGATTTATAAAATGGCCTCAAGTCTAGTATACAAATATATCAAGTTGTCTGACTCAAAACCAATTGGCAATGAGAAGAGTTGGCCCAACTTATTATATACTAGACATTCTTTGTCAAGGTATTTGATGTGGGACAAGATATATACTCTTAACACTAACACTCCCCCTCACGTGTAACCCGATGTATTGAGGGTTGCACGTGTACCTGCTGAATATGAAGATCTACACAAGATAAGCTAGTCTAGAAGAAGCTAGTCACAAGACAAGTCTAGAAGAAATCTAGTAAACCTTGAGCAAATTTCGGCCCAATTGATAAGTGGTACTCCCTCCGTCCCAGGATAAAAGTCATTATTACAATTTTGGGTTGTTCCTATGTTAAATGTCCTCTTTCTTTTAATAACCAAACTTTTACACATTTTTCCTATTATGCCCGTAACATTAAATATCTCATACTTTTCTTATTCTAATTCTCTGTCCATATTTAATGACATTATTATGGGCAATTTTGTCATTTTATTCCTCTTCTTAATATGCGTGAAAAGTCCACCAGAACTTTTATCCTGGGACGGAGGGAGTACTAGTTAAGAAATGGATAACTTTGACCCTTAAGAAATAGACTACAAGTGGGTAAGAATGAAGGCTAATAAGAGTGTTTAATTAGTCCAAGGATAGCTCGCTCTGATACAAAGATATAAAATGACCCAAAGTCTAGTCTACAAAGATATCAAATTCTCTAACTCAAAACCAATTGGCAATTAGAAGAGTTGACCCAACTCATTATATAACTCATTATATACCAGACATACTTTATCAAGGTATTCGATGTGGGACAAGATATGTACTTTAACATTTTCTTTTTCTTTCCTTTCCTTTTAGTTACATTTTCCTTTTGGGATATTTTTCAGCCTATCCCTATTAGTTTAAGTCTTTAGTTGAGTATACTCGTATGGTGATAGTTACATGTTTTATCTTTAGGTATCAGTCGTATTTCTACTTCTGTTCCATTCTATAGTAATACAAAAGCCAGGATTGAGTTCAGTGTGAGATGAAATATATTTTTGAAATTTAAATCCAACCATAATTCATGTCTGATATTGATGGTTACATGTTCACTAACTTTATTCGACCTTTTTGCAATTTGTCGTGTCAAGTGTTTTGAAATTGCTTGGAAAAACATGATCCATTATATTGAGAGACGTCTATTGCTAAATCTCCATTACTTTGCTCTGTTCATTCGCAGTTTGTGATGCCATCGTTGGGTTGGCGATGGCTACTTGCGCTGTCTTCTCTTCCTTCATCACTGCTTCTTGTGTTCTATGGTATGACTCCAGAATCCCCAAGATATTTATGCATGAAAGGAAGGAGAAATGAAGCAGTTCTTGTCTTGGAGAAAGTAGCGAGAATTAATCAGAAGAAACTTCCCCCTGGCATTCTTGTTTTGGATCACCAAATCGAACTACAGGAAAAGTTTTCTGAAGCCGAAGATAAACACCTACTTTCACCTAGAAGTAATGAAGATTCAACTCCAGATGGGAGCAAGAGAATGCAACAAGGAAATGTCTCGTCACTGTCTATGCTCCTTTCACCAGAATTAATCAAGTCAACCCTACTTTTATGGGTAGTGTTCTTTGGGAACGCGTTCTCGTATTATGGCCTTGTTCTGCTGACAACAGAATTACACAGCGGACATAATAGCTGTATAAAGACTGCATTGCAATCAAATGATGTGCAGGAGGTTAGCTACAGAGATATTTTCATCACAAGTTTTGCTGGTATGCTGTTACCATTTAAAAATACGATTTCCTTTTTTGTTTTATAATACCATTTGCAACATGAAGACTCTGTTCACATTTTAATCTTAATTTTAATGGATTTGATATGCTTCATCCTGTGGAAGAAGGCTGAGTTCTTTTTTACCTTTGATTGATTTGCTTCAAGAGTTCCCGGGGCTTCTTATATCAGCAGTTACAGTTGATAAACTGGGCCGTAAGCTCTCAATGTCGGCTATGTTCTTCCTCTGTTGCGTTTTTCTGCTCCCGTTGGTATTCCATCAGCCCGATGGTGTCACAACAGGTCTTCTGTTTGGGGCTCGCATATGCATTACAACAACTTTCACAGTGGTCTACATATACGCTCCAGAAGTAAGTCATACTCAAAATTTATACTCCTTTCATTCCAAAATTAGAGATATATTTTTATTTATAGACTACAGGATGGAAGACAAGGTGGGAAAAAGGAATAAAATACTTATTTCCGCAGAGAATCAGTAAAGAAACACTCGTAAAAGCGCACAACTTTAATCTCAAATCAATTCATTCAATAACCTAAAATAATTATTACATTACTTAAATAGACAACCCAATAATTGGGAACTAAGTAAAAACTCTAATTTAGAAAGTAAACAATCTCCTAACTAAAATCTAGTACTACAATTAAAACTCTCCAAATGAAAAGCTACTACTACTACAATTAAAACTTCTAGGATATTCTACTAAATAATTTCATTAATAACTTAACATTTATCTCTAAATAACAATATAAAATTAATAATAAACTTTTTAAATTTCTTCTTTCGTATCGCATCATTCTCCTCGCCTTTTAAAAAAACTTGTCCTCGAATTTTGAAATATTGTAGAATAATAAACCACAATCCGAGAGATGTCTTCCAACAAAACATTCGTATCCTGATGTTTTAATGTCATGAGCACAATTTTTGGGAATACCAATGACATAATATAAAAATTTGAAGTAGCTTGGGACTCAAATGTATCAACCGGAAAGAGAAAATCAACATAACTAACCTCAACTTTATCTTGATGTTTTCACATTTGAGGTCAAACTTAACTTCAATTTCCCATGGCAAACCATCTCTGAAAGTTTTTCAACACACTTAACTTTCGCTTCATGTTTCTTACAAGCATCAATATGTGAAAGTACTTGCTCTTTTTTGTCCTCACCAATTTGATATTGGTTATTGATACGCTCAAGTATTGTGAGACATTCATCAATTGTCTTGTAAGAATTTATTTTGCAGGTCTCCTCTTGTGATGCGTCGCTTTAGTTGAACAGACATGATTAGGATGAACATTTTTTTGTGCTTAAACAAAATATGGACAAACATAGCATGTGGTTATGTACTCGTAATATGCTTTTAAATTTGCAAGACTTGTTTCAGAAAGAGCAAGCTCATCTCAGAATTTTCAATACTCGTCACTATACGGGACACAAGACCTTGTAAGTTGCTCGTATATGACAAAAGTTCAATACTCAAGTTGCTTTATCTTAGCCCAAAGAAAGTCTGGATTGTTAAACCTGGAAGACATTGTCTATATGTAGAGAGGTTTAATTGAAAATTTTAGAAACTTTGGGGGTTAAATTGAAAAAATCAAAAATTTTGGGGGCTAAATTGAATATTTCAAAAACTTTAGGGGTTGAATTGAAAGTTTTATAAAAACTTTGGGGACTGAGTTGAGAATTTCAGAAACCTGGGGGTAATAAACTGTAATTTGGTAGCAGAATTAGTGTGGCCGAATTACTCTAGCGGCACAACTGTAGCTGTAGCGTTGTATCAATTTTTTTTCTCAGGATAGGTGGAGACTGCGGTAACGACGATTCCTGTTGTAGATCGTGCTTTTATCGGAAAATTATTGTTGATTCTCTAGCGAATTTCGATAATTTGATGGAGGCCAATAAACTAGGGCAGGAAAGAATTGAGTTAAATCAAAAGATATCAGGAAATTTGGTTCTTGATACCATTATAATGTGTGTGTCTATCTTCGCAGAGAATCGGTAAAGAAACACACGTAAAAGCACACTGCTTTAATTTCAATTCAATTCATTTAATAATCTAAAAAAATGAAGTGTTACAATGTTTAAATAGAAAACTCAATACTTGGCTCCTAATTAAAATCGACTATTATAATAAACTCTCTTAATTGAAATCTACTAATACAATTAAAACTCTCATAATGAAAAGCTACTACTATAATTAAAACTTCTAGGATATCCTACTAAATAATTTCACTAAACTCAACATTTATCTCTAAATAACAATACAAAATTAATAATAAACCTTTTGAGTTTCTTCTTCCGTAGCACATCAGACATGAAGTTCATAACTGTCCTTACTTTTATTTGTAGCTGATTGAGTAATATCATGTAACCACTACTATATTTATAGTTAATGTTGGGTATAAATTTGGAAATATAAAACTTTCCTTAACATTCGTCGTTTTACAATTGTATCTTTAATTTTGGATGGGCGGAGTAGTTTGTAGATGGTATGCATGTTGTTTTGATTTAAATACAGCAACTTAATTGATCATGCTGACTTTAAGTCTTGTATATGCTGTAGATATACCCAACGTCAGTGAGAACAACGGGGGTTGGAGTGGCTAGCTCGGTGGGAAGAATTGGTGGGATGATATGTCCTCTTGTGGCAGTAGGATTAATACATGGATGTCATCAAACTCTATCCATCCTTCTATTTGAAGTTGTTATTTTCCTCTCTGGGATATGTGTGCTGCTTTTCCCATTTGAAACTAGCGGCCGTGAATTGAGCGATAGTATTTCTGCTTCAGAAAAAGTGAGCACATAGCCAAGGTAATGCATACTTGTATAATGCCATGCTGATGGTTGTAGAATCATGGATCTTGATTCAGGCAGCTCACCAAATGGACTGTCCATTTAGTCCGTTTATAAAAAACAAGTTGCATTTTATATAAAACAGAGTTGGACTTGTATAGTACTTAAAATATAACAAAGGTTATCTGAAATGTAACTCTGTTATATAAATGCAACTTATTTTTATAGAGCGTCTAAATAAACTATCTATTTTTGAACCGTCTAGAATCAGGCCTATAGAATCACTATAAAACCGCTAGTTTGTGAAAAGGCTAATTCTAGTTTTTGGCTTGGGGCCGTTGCGAAACTAATTTATGTTTGACTGGACAGGGCAGGGGAGGGGAGGGGAGGGGAGGGGAGGGGAGGGAATATACACAGACATTTGTCAAAACATACAATTCACCCTTGCTCAACTTAAATCTTGTAAGATTCTTTAGTAATAGAATTGTTAAACTGTAAGTTTATTTCTTCTCTTTTGTCCAATATGTCAATAATTTAAGCCTAATTTACTGCACAAGGAGTAAATCTTTTAGATACTAAAATTAGTTATTATAAGATATTAGCTCATTAAATTACATTTACAAAGAAATATTTCTTTCCATTTTGATCAACTTAATAAGATTGTATAACACATGCATGTATCATTCCTAATAATTCATGAGAATCACTCCCTACATTCCCAAAATCTATTATATATACTAAATCACAGTACATGATAGCATATATTAACAAATGTCCTCCTACAAATTCAACACTTGTTCATCTTAAATATTCCTACAAATTCAACACTTGTCCATCTTAAATATTTTTAATCATGTCCCAATTATCTTAATTATATCCTATCCTTTTTTAAATTATGGAAAAATAATAACAAACCAATTATCTTAATTATATCTTATCCTTTTTTAAATTATGAATAAATAATAACAAACCAATTATCTTAAATTTATCATATCCTTTTTTAAATTATGGATAAATAATAACAAACCAAGTAGAATTTAATCTCTTCAACAACTAATGAGCACAATTTTATATGGATAAAACTTCCTAACTGAATTAGAGTTTGAAATAATATTAATGATCACCTGACTTAATCCTCCATGCATATACATACATATATATATATATATATATATATATATATATATATATATATATATATACACGTATGAAATAATTTTTCATGGCTTCTTCTTCTTTCACGGTCAATTTTTCTCTTCTTTTCCGTTTTGTCTCTGTCTTTTTTCTACTTATGCCATTCACGTTTCGCACGATGGAAGAGCCATTATATACACATTATTACTTACAGGTTACAGCTATATGCAAGAGTGTGAAACATAACCCTGAAGCGGGTGAAATTATTTCATTGGTTTGCCTATTTTCTAAATTTTTAGATATTATGTGTTAAAATTTGAGATTATTGCATTTGCATTTAGTTGTTGATATGCGGAATAATGTTTGCAATTGATTTGATTGATCTGATATTTGTGTTGTCAATCGTGTTTAATTGAAAATTTTGGTGGGTTTTCGGATACATTAAAATTAATATAGTCTCTGTGGGTTCGACCTGTACTTTCTAGTTCTTCAATTAGACACTGTGCACTTGCAGTACATATTTTTATCACATCAAATTTTTTGCGCCGTTGCCGAGGACTAGAATTAATTTTTATTTATTCGAATTAGTTTTAACTCATTTTTTTTTCAGGATTATTGAAGCGGATCGAAGAAGCTAAAAGATTAAGATTTTGTTGCTGCGCTTTCTTGGGTACTTCGTATCTCCATATTTTTTGTTCTTTGAAATAATAATAAAAAAATAGTAGTTTAGTTTATATATATATATATATATATATATATATATATATATATATATATATATGTTTTTGTCGCATTCATGTATTCACTCACGTAGAGCACATCCTGTTAGGTTTTTTTTTATTTTTTGTCAAATATAAACTGTGATGATTGCTGGAGGATTGAGGTACGTCAAAATTTTTTCTTCTTTCGTAATTCATATAATTTTAGGACATTTTATTTGTTTATAGTTTTTTTTATTTGTGCATTTTCATCTTTAATATAACATTAAGGGCACAACCTGTAACAAGATAAGGTGGAGATTTCATCACTTTTCCTTGGCCCACAAACAACCCAATTTGCATTTTGCATGACCATGACCTAATAAAATCAAGTAGACATTGGCCCCTAGGACTCTCGAGCTCAATTAGGACAAGAAACTCCAAGAGGAGTCTGAATTTTAAATTAATCAAACTACTGGTGACTAGGCAAGTGGTTCAAAAGGTATACGCCTAAAGATTGTGTGGTTATTCAATTAGTCACCGTTTCTATGGAGAGACTCCCGTCTTTCTTACACTTACCTGGCTAGTGGTGTGATTAATTTCGAATTTGGTGGACCTTGCAGTGTAACTTGGAACAGTCAGGAGCTGTCTAGATTTTATTTAGGTTGACCTTAAAAGTAAATTTATTTTTATTTTTTATTTTTTTATTTTGTTTTGTTTTGTTTTTGTTTTTTTTGTGCTTATCTGCTTATTTGTTAAGTAGTGTATGCAAAAAGTGTGGATTAGGGACGAAACATCTCGATTAGTGAAAAAACTTGATTTTTCGAATTTCACTTTAAAAGATCTCACTTTAAGAAAAATGGAGGGCGCACAAACTGTTTCTTTAAGGGATCGATGCTATCCTTCCCGCTCTGCCCAACCTTCGTGTATCAGTCTACCACCGGTAACTGGTAATAATTTTGAACTTAAGCCACAATTTATAAATATGTTACCTAGGTTCACAGGGATAGAAGATGCATATTTATTTATTCAGGAATTTGAGGAAGTTTGTGCCCTAATAAAAATTTAACAATTGTCTGATGACTCAATTAGGCTAAGATTTATAACATTTGCTTTAAAAGATAATGCTAAAAAATGGTTATATAGCCTACCAAATAATTCCATATCAACCTGGGAGGGATTTGTTGTTACATTTATAAAGAAATATTTTCCAAATCATAAAACTGCTAAAATTAGGACTGCAATTCATCAATTTTGCCAACTTGAAAAAGAGTCTTTTTGAAAATATTTTGATAGATTTAAAAATTTGTTATCCCAGTGCCCACACCACGGAATTGAGAAATGGAGATTGTGTCAAATAGATTACAAAGGTTTAGACTATCCCACTAAAACAATGTTAGAGTCAATGTGTTAAGGGGATTTTTTGAATAATGATAAGGAAAAAGCTTGGAAGTTTTTAGAAGACTTAGCAGAAAAAACCATGCAATGGGAAACCACCCAAGAGACCGATAAATCTAGTTCATCTAGGGGTGTTCATATAATTGACAGTTCAATTGCTATTAAAGCTAAGTTGGCTGGTGTTCTTAAAAGACTTGAAGCTTTAGAAACTAGGGGACAATCACACGTGAACCAAGTCTCAACACCAACACCTTTGTGTCTAAGTAATTCACCAAGCCATGTGATTCATGAATGTTCTAGAGTCATGCCCCAACCTGAAGAATATGAACAATTCAATGCAATGTTTCAACGACCTAGGAATGACCCATTTGCACCCACTTATAATCCTGGTTGGAGGAATCATCCCAATTTTGCATGGAACCAAGGACCTTACCCAAATAATTCTTCAAATCAGGTCAATCAGTCTCTAAATCAATCTTTTCAACCATACCAAAAGTTAAATCCTGGTCTGTACCAAAATTCAAATTCAGCACCTCAATATCCACCAGGTTTTTCTAATGAAAGTGAGAGGAGATTTAGCATCTTAAAGAAGAGTGTGGAAACTTTAATAAAATCCATTTCTCGCCTAGAGATCCAAATGAGTCAAATGGCCACTACAGTTAGTGAAAGAGAGAAGGGTAAACTTCCTATTCAACCCGAGACCAATCCAAAATTTCCAGTACCTCCTCAAAAACCTTATCATGTTAATCCCCTTGAAAACAACCAAGTCAATCATGTGAATTCTGTAATCTCTTTAAGGTCTGAAAATTATTTTAACAATCATGTTGGCACTGATAATGAAGAAGAGAAAAAAATTAGATGTTGAATCTAATGATCCATCTTCAAAGTCAACCCATCCTAAAAATCCCACAAACTCTGAGTCAGTAGGCCCATCCACTAAGCCTGTTTCAAAACATGATCAAACCACACCTTATGAGTCAATTGAAAAATTCTTCAAACCAAAAGCCCCATTCCCTCAAAGACTTATTTCAAACAAGCAGTCAGCTCAGTTGGACAAAATTCTAGAAGTGTTCAAACTAGTAAAAATTAACATTCATCATTTAAATGTCATTCAACAAGTTCCTTCATATGCTAAATGTCTAAAAGATTTATGCACACACAAAAGAACCACTCATGTTCCTAAGAAAGCTTTTCTAACAGCCCATATTAGTTCTATCTTGTCATGTCAAGTCCTAGTAAAGTATAAGGACCCCGGTTGTCCTACTATTTCATGTATCATAGGTGACACCTTAATTGAAAAAGGCTTTACTTGATTTAGGTGCTAGTGTGAACCTATTACCATTTTCTGTGTACCAAACCTTAGGCTTAGGGGAGTTGAAAAAGACAAGTGTCACACTCCAACTAGCTGACCGTTCCGTTAAAGTGCCAAAAGGAATAGTTGAAGACGTACTTATTAAGGTTGGTGATTTTGTCTTCCCTGTTGATTTTATTGTTCTTGAAACTCAACCTGTTGTCAATCCCAATGGTCAAATTCTGGTCATTTTAGGTAGACCATTTCTAGCAACCTCTAATACGTTAATTAATTGTAGAAATGGGCTAATGAAATTGATATTTGGAAACATGACAATTGACTTAAACGTGTTTAATGTGGGAGAGTCACCTATTGATTTTTTGGACCAACCCATTAAAGTAAACATGATACAAGAGTTGTCAATGACCCAAGAAATAAATGAAAATAGACTCTTGATTGAAAAAGATCCAATTGATTTTTTTCTTAAATCACCTTGACCAAAATTGGAATGAATATGAATATTTAGATAAGGTCAATGAGCTATTGAGATCCACTACAAATAAGTCAACTAAACTAGAACATGTATTTGAACCAACTCTTCCATCATTTGAACATGTTAATAAAAGTTTTCTTGAGGTAACCTTGAAGCATAACTGTGATGAAAATTCTGACTATTTTCAATATCCTAGACCTCTTGAAAATAATGAAAAGTTCACACTCACTTATCCATTTGTAACATTCATTTTTAGTCACATAATTTTTAGGATTTATAAAATTTGTAGATATGTACATTTTTTTTCTTTCTCACCACATCTTCTTGCAGAACAAATGCCCCGCATACAAGGTACAATTCTTTCATATCTTTGTTCTCTTTTCTTCATTTGCATACATTGAGGACAATGCATGATTTAGGTATGGGGGGAGTTTATTTGTATTAGATTTTTTTTACGAAAAAAACACAAAAAAATAAAATTAAATTAAAAATTAAAAATTTTGTTTGACTTTTTATGAATTGAGTTAATTCTATTAAGTGTTTGTGGAGCAAAGCGCATGAGTGAGATTGAAAGATTTAGAACTCTTGAATTTTTGATAAAATATGAAATCTTAGTTCAAAACACCATCTGGATTTAAAATTGATTTCACAAGCATTTTTGCACTTCACGTTTGTACTAATTCTTAGTTGTGGGGTATAAACCATGATTCGAGTAATTTTTTAAAAAAAAGTATAAAAAAGAAAAAAAAGAAAAAAAAAAGAATGAAAAAAAAATGAAGTTGAGAAAAGTTAAAAAAAAAAGAAAAAAAAAGAAAAAGAGAAAAAATAAATAACTGCTTCAATGTCCATTAAACGAAATAACTGGGTATCTAAGCCTCGGGAAGCATCGATATTCACGCTAAAAAATGTGATGGATAAAAGCAGCTTGACTAGTCTTATTTTGTGGCCTTTGTTACTCGAGTAAGTAAGCCCTTAGGGGTGTCTCTACACCTAGTGCCCTAAAGCCATCTGGTTTGAGAGTCATTGGTGTCCAACACTCGCTCTACATGGGTAACTCTGAAAAGCCTAAGAAAATGAGACATTGCACAAGTTAAGAATCAAAATTTGGAAAAAAATGATGAAAAAATGGAAAAAAGAAAGAAAACGGAAAAAAATGAGCTTGCTTGATTTTCATGGAAAAAATCCTTACTAAGAGTTACATCACATACACATGCATGCATCACATGAAATTGATTTAATGAAGGATGGTGTCTAAAATGAAGATCGAGTATTTTTGATAAGGTGAAAGTGTGATTTTGAATTTAATTTTGCTTATGTATAATGCCCATAGATATTTAGAAGCTTTCTTTCAATTTCATAATTTGTTGAATCCAAAATTATTTTTTGAATTTTGTGGGTATATTTACGGCAAACCCTCACGAGACACAACTCGTCCACTTATGGTAACTTTTGGGTTTAAAGGCTTGTTGCACATGCTAAGTGCAATCGTGTTTCCTACGAAAATGGGGTAGTGTAATTTTTTTTTAATTTATTTTTATATATTTTACTCGAGGACGAGCAAAAGCTAGGTATGAGGGTATTTGATAAACACGTAATTCATACATTTTATTATCCCTAATTTTGTCCTGTTAATTATATTAGTTTATTAAATTAATATGTCTTACTTTATTTTGTAGGATTTAATATTTGTTGCAATAAAATTAAAATCTTGGTGATCAAACGATATTTAATGATCTTATTCATTTAAGGAATATCCAAGAAAAATCCTACAACGAGAAGGAAAGATGTGGAACAATTTTGGTGTGCACGTCAAATTCAACAAGAGAAAGGAAAGTCTATCTAGAAGATCTTTTTGAGAAGTTGATTTCCACTAGGAAGTTGAATCCTACATGGAAAGGGAACAAAAGTGTCCAAATTCAATTAGGGTTCAAAGTTGTTTTTGCCTATAAATAGGCCTCTTGTTTTAGAGAGAGAAACATCACTTGTTAATTTATTTTTCTTAGTTTTTCACTAGTGTAGGAGGGAGAAGATATTTAGAGTTTGTCTCTTTATTCCAATCACGTGTGGAACATACTGTCAGGGAGTATTTGTAACTTTCTTTTATTTATATAATAGAAATTCTCTTTTTAATTATTGTTCTTAGGTCATGCGAATTGTAGTACTAATATTATTTGTTTTTCTTTTTAATTCCATGGCTAGCTAAATTTCTAATACCTAGGATTATGATGAAACTAAGTATTTCATAATTATATTTTCTTTCCGTTCCATAATTAATGCCTAATTATTTTCGCCTTCATATTTTCCTCCGCATAAATTGCATATAATTTTTATATTGATTGCGAGGTTTTGATAAGTTATAGTTATTCTGTGAATTTTTCATAACTTATGCTTGCCCATATTAATTATATGAATCATTATTTTTAAAGGGAAGGGAGAATAATATGGGAATTGATTTAGGAAATAAGAAATTATTTATTATGTTAATATTTGGTGGATTCTGATTCCTAGGTATCTTTTCTCATTAATAGTTTCCATTATTAATTAATATTTTGCATAATTTAGTTAATAAATTCTCTCCACCATATTTATTTCTAATTCGCCTAAAATAGATATTAAGGATACATTAAAATTAATCTAGTCTCTGTGGGTTCGACATGTACTTGTCAGTTCTTCAATTAGACACTGTGCACTTGCAGTACATATTTTTATCACATCAGTTGACATGACAAATCAGTGTCCTACTTAAAATATTGTTCCCGTATTTTCGGTCGGTCGGGGTCATTTTTTTTAAACGCGTGATAACCGCCATTTATCGTTTGTATGGGACTCTTCAGTTAGAAACCTTTGTTTTGCATACTGGAAACCCTTATTTCTTTCTCCTGTTCGTGATTTCTTCTTCTCCATTAATCGTTACTGGTGATTTGTTCTTCATTTTCGTGATTGCTATTGGTTCAGTTGTTCGTCATTTTTGTACTTACTCGGTATCGCTACTGCACATTGGTTTATTTTCTTCTGTTTATTCTCGTTTCTGGTTGCAGTGAAGAAGTTTTCGAAATCTAACATAGTTGTTATCGATTGATCGTTACAGGTGAGTAATGGCTCAATAGTTTAATTTATTATTTATTAAAGTAGCTTACTGATAGAATGGAGTATTGATTATTTGGGTTTGTGTTATATTTATGTTTTGAATAGAATGATTGATACAAGGAAGAAGGATGGAAAGAGGAAAAGAATCACGGAGGGTGATTCTGTTAAGAATTTGAAGAAGTTTGCTATGGAGAGGAAGGGGAAGAATGTAGGTGGCAAATCTAGTAAGAAGGATAATAGGTTGGTGATACATGGTGATAGAAAGCCTACTGAAGTGCAGTTGGAGTTTGATTTTGATGTCCCTGTAATTAAAACTGAAGGTGAAGTTCATAGCCAGAAAATAATCCCCACACAAAAAATTCTAAAGGTGTGCTAATTTAAATTATGTTACTTTTAGTATCATATTATTGTTTGGTTACTTATTTATTATGTGTTGGTTACTGTTAGCTTATGATTTGGCTACCATTATTGTTCCCTCAATTTGGGATTTTAGGTTACTTTTTTTTATGTTGTTCTGGTTACTATGTATTTGTTTAGTATACATGGGTTGCCTAAACTGGGTTTGGTCTACATGTTGTTATGTATTGATTACCATTAAAATATGTTTTGGTTACTATCATATAACTGTTCAGTTACTTCTTTAGTATGTTTTGGTTAATGTTAGTGTATGATTTGGCTACTATCATTGTGCTCTTAATATGGGATTTTGGTTACTTTTATATTTTGTTATGGTTTCTATGTAATTGTGTAGTATACATGGCTTGCCTAAAATGGGGTTGACTACATGTTTTTGTTTTGATTACCATTAAATTCTGTTTGGGTATTATTATATAAATGTTTGGTTACTGTTTTATTATGTTATGGTTACTGTTTTATTATGTTATGGTTACTGTTATATTATGATTCGGCTACTATTAGTGAGCCATCAATGTGGGATCATGGTTATTTTATATTTTGTTATTTATGGTTAATATGTAATTGTTACCACATGGCTTGCTTAAATTGAGCTTGACTACATGTTTTTTCTGTTTTGGTTACCATTAGATTATATAATATAACTGTTTGGTTACTACTTTATTATGTTATGGTTACTGTTATATTATGATTTGGTAACTATTATTGTGCCCTCAATGTGGGATGTTGGTTACTTTTTATATTCTGTTTTGATTACTGTGTAATTGTTATATTATGTTTTGGTTACTATGATATTATTTGGTGGTTACTACGTAACTGTTTAGGGTATAAATATTGTTTTTATTGGTTACCAATGACTGTTCAAATCTGATTTTGTTTATTTGCAGATATGAGATCTTTATTACCAGGAACACAATAGAAATTTCACTAGAAAAATAATATATTGGTGTGACATGGAAGTCCCCGATATTATTATGAAGAAACTAAACCAAAGTCAGTTGGACAAGTTTAAGACGTCATGTTTTGCGAATTTTCTTGATTTTGGTGAACACCAAATGTATTCCCAGATTCTTCACCATGCTCTTGTGAGGGAGGTTCACCAAATGGACGACGGTGAAATGTGGTTTCTGTTCGGGGAGAAAAGGATAAGGTTTGGTTTGCCAAAGTTCTGTCTGATTTCTGGTTTGAGATGGCAAGGTGAGGATGACATATCTGCATACAAAGGTATGAAGAATCTGCAGGTGGAAAAGTATTTTGGGGACGAGGCTGTGACGCGTAGTAGTATAGGGAGGGAGGGTATATCGGGAGGCAGTTTTTGATGATGATGATGAGGCTGCTAGGATGTCGATGATTTTGTTGGTGTTTAATTTCATACTATCCACTGTTTCTGATAATTATGTGGATGGGGGAATGGTTAATTTTTTATGTTTTGGTGATGTTAGTAGTTATCCTTGGGGGAAAGTCGTATTTGAGCAGATCTTTGTCCAATGCTTTGAAGGGGCATTTGAAGAAGGGAACGAATGGTGGTTGGATATATAATTTCTATAAGGAGCATTATACCAAATTATACAAGTTGAATGGGCTTAATTATTCCAATTTTTCTTGTTTGAAATCATTCCGACATTCAAAGCCTGAGGTATATGTAATGACATGCATCCATTGGATGTTCGATTATTTAGATGGAAGGAACTAGTGAAGCCCCCCACAAATGACAAGCTGAACGATCTAGTATTTGGTTTTGGACAGGTATGCAGTTTACTAAGAATGTAGTTGGTTACCTTTAGTTATACAATTGGTTACTGATTATATTTTATGCAGGTTACTATTACAATGTAGTTGGTTACCTTTATATACACATTTGGTTACTGATTATATTATATGCATGTTACTAATAACAATGTAGTTGGTTACCTGAATATACACAGTTGGGACTGATTATATTTTATGCAGCTTACTAATAACAATGTAGTTGGTTACCTTTATATATATAGTTGGTTACTGATAATATATTATGCAGGTTACTAATATCTATACAGTTGGTTACCTTTGCATATGTATTTGGTTACTGAATATATTTTATGATTCTTTATGTATTGATTTTTTTTATTTTAATTGTACAATGTTTGTTAGATGTTATATTAAAGTTTACTTAATGTTTTTCAGCTGACGATAAAAAGCTTGATTCCCATGGCTGAGGAGAAGAATCGACTGGATTTGGGCGGCGTTCACTTTTTCAATGGGAAAGATGCTGATAAGAAGGTGGAAAAAAATGTGAAGGTTGACAACGTTGGATTTTATATATCTGACGTTAGAGATGCAATTGATGCACAGTTTAGGCCGTTGGAGAAGAAAGTGTCTGAAATTAAGAAAGACATTGGAAAATTGCGGATTGATATTAGGGATGAAATGCAGATTTTACACGTTCAGATATGCATGGACTTTAGGTTCATTATTAGAGAGGAGTTATGCGGGATCAAAGGCGTTGGGGACGATGATGACAAACAAGATGATGGTGATTCTGATGATGATTTTGATTCTGATGATGCTGGCGGTGATGATGATGATGATGATGATGATGCTGATGAGGATGGTGATGGTTTTAAAGGAAAGGATAATGATGATGATGAGGATGGTGTCGATGGGTCGAAAGTTGATGAGAAGAAGGATGAGTATAAAAATGAAGCTGGTCGAAAGTTGATGGAAGAGCCCCACGCTGATGAGGATGATGATGATGATTCAAAACTGAACTTGAATGATGATGGTGACGATGGGTTGAACGTCGTTGAGAAAAAGGATGAGATTAAAACTGTTAATGAGGTCGAACGTGATGTTACGGCAGAAGAAACCCATGAAATAAAAAATAAAAATGACGAAGAAAATGTCAAGGTTAGACATATTTATTTGTTTTGTTATGTGTAATATGTGTTTTGTTTTAATGATTAATTGGTTGTTTTTTATTTTGCACAGATTGGCAAGAACAATTACATGCCATCTTTTTGATATATTAAGCCAATATACTGGGAAAAAACTTGTTGTGTATGTTGCTAATGAGGTTAGTGTTACAATGACACTGCCGTCTTTTTATTACATGCTGTTTAGGTTTTGGTTACAGTTATATTGTGATTTGGTTACTATTATTTATGTTATAGTTACTATTATACTGTGGGTTGGTTACTATTATATTGTGTGGTGGTTACTATTATATTATGATTTGGTTACTATTATATTTTGTGTTGGTTATTATTATAATATGTTCATTATAGTCAGCCGGCTATTGTTCAGTCAGTTTGTTATTGCATATATTAGTTAACTGCATGTGTTTGGGTTGAAAATCTAATTGTATTTGTTACCTTTTCTGTCAATTGATAAAGGGGGATAAATGCGAGGCAGAAAGCAAGTCTGCATTTGATCATATGTTTTTGACCACTCAGAACATAGTTCAGTGTGATGGGTTGGAGAAAAGTGTCCATAAACTCGGTGGTAGACCAGTCCGTGAACCTGCAAAGAGTGTCGTTTTGCGGTCTCCATATACGACAAAATTTGGATCAATTATTTAATCGTCTACCGTCGTGGGTGCTAGTCAAATACTTGTAGGTCTTTCTGCATTCCCAAAGGTATTCATGGCCATGCCATCAAAATATGAAGAGGCGTTGTTTGATCAATGGTTTAAAGTTGAACTAAACAACAGGAAAATGTTTGTTTTTTGTTGTTTAACAATGGTATAGTTTTTTATAAAACAAATAAATTTGTTTTCCTGAAGAAACATATTGTTAATATTAAATAAATGTTCTGGTTACTATTATGTTGTGTTCTGGTTACTGTTATATTATGATCTGGATACCATTATTGTGCACTCAAAATGGGATTTTGGTTACTATCATATTATATTTTTGGTTACTATGTAATTGTTTGGTATACACAGGTTGCTTAAATTGGTTTTGATTACATGATGTTTCTGTTTGATTTACTATCATATTATATTATGGTTACTGTCATATTAGGTTTTGGTTACTACTATAGTATGTTATGGTTACTATTATGCTATATTTGGTTTCTGTTAATGTTCCATCGAAGTAAAGTGTTTGTTACTATTATATTATATTTGATTACTAGGTATTTGTTTAGTACATTCAGGTTGATTAAATTATGGTTGATTACATGATGTTTCTGTTTTGGTTACTATGAAATTATAGTCTGGTTACTATTATTTTATGTTTTGGTTATTGTTTTGTTATGTGTTGGCTACTATTGATTATGGTTATTATATTATTATTTGTTGGTTACCAGGTAACTATTTACAATTCAGTTGTTGATTAGATTGTTAATTATTGATTGTTCAAGTCTGATTTGGGTAGTGTGTATACTAATATGGTAATTGTTAATATTAGCGTGTATACTAATATGCTTTTATATTGAAAGACTGACAAATTCCCGGGAAATAATGACAAAATTGAACTTGCATTTATATTTGGGGCAGTCCCAATATCCTCAAAAATGTGGTTCTACAAATTGAAGACTACTGGACAGTGGTTAAACGACGATGTGAGTTTTTTTCTTCCAAATTATATTGTTCCTAGTTATGGTTACATTATTTAGTTGGTTTAGTAAGTAGTGTTAACTAGTGATGGTTACCTTCATTACAGAATTACATTTTTCAGCAACTGTTAATATCTTATGGATTTGTTTTGGTTCAACACATCAATATTGCATATATTATTTCCGTAAATTGGCCAGACACTTCGACAATGTTCAGATAAGGGCAACTGACCACAGACTGTTAGTTTCATGGCAAGATGACTGGTCATTTTGAGGAATACACAAGTAAAAATGCAGATAAGAGTATCATATCCGGGGAGGGTGATGTTGGTGAATACATCCATGGGTTGTTCATGGATGTGAACACACCATGGGTTAACGTTGACTATGTGTTGTACCCCATTCACATGTCATCACTGGATCACTAGGTTTTTACTGGCATTTGATGTGCATCGGAGACATTTAACATTTTACAATTCTCTGCAGCCAATAGGAAAACAACTGCAGACAAAAATTATGGATGTTTGTGAGCCGTATATGTCCATTCTACCGACAATACTGCGTAAGAGTGGTTTTTGGAGGGATAGGTCTAATATTGACTTTAGTAGTGAATTGTATCGTAACAAGGATGAAGATGATATAATTGAATTGTAATTTCCAGAGGGGGTTCCTGAACAAGTTGAGGGGTAAGGTTTACATTGTTTAAATTTCTTTAATTATTACATCTAGGTTAATTTTAGTTTTGATTTTAGTTTTCTTTATCTGTTTGTACAATAATTGTGGGATGTTCATGATTTGTTTTGCTGAGCATATTATTCACCAGAAGTTTGCTGAAATTCCTAGTCCATTCCCCATTCCGCGGTATCAGAAAAATGATGCGCAAGCCTCTACATGCATGCTAGAAACAAACAGTTAGAGGGATATGAGACTGATAGAGAATTTCCAGGAAGATTTGTGCCAGATTTTGATTAGTTCGATTGTCGTTATCCTGTCCTTCTGAATTGTGTTTCGTATTTTGGTTTTTATTGGATATCCATAACTATTTTTTATGGTTGGTGAGTCTATGATATTTATTAGAGCTTATGTACATGGGATTACATATTTGATTATATTACTAGTAACGATATGACATTATTTGTTGGTTTGTATTTGTTACTTCTAAGTTAGTGTCTGATACATTGTTTGAAAGATGTAGTTGGTAACCAAACATGCATAGAAAGGTAACCATTTTATTTTTTGGTAGTAACTATATAGTACAAGCTTGTATTCAGGACATATATCAAGTGTTAAATGTATATGTGAGAGTATACATGGGTTGCCTAAACTGGGATGAATATACAAGTTTTTTATGTTTTGGTTACCATTAAAAACTATTCTGGTTACTTTTATATAACTATTTGGTTACTTCCTTATTATGTTTTGGTTACTGTTATTGTGAAGACCCCAACTTTTATGAATAAATAATAATTTTCTCGAAATATATTTTTGAATATTATGGTGTGGATTTGATATTATGTTATAGTTGTGGGTAATATTTACCAATTTTGCAAAGTAAACAAGTGGTTATATAATATTCAATTGGTCAGGGAATATTCGTTTTAACAGGGAATATTCGTACGACGGCACAATCATTGGTGGACCCCACAACAGAAGTATTGTCGTAGTTAGAAAATGATAAATTTATCTTTTTATAAAAATAACAGCGAAAGTGTTACCATTAAAACTGTTGAACTACCCGGTAGTAAAAGTACAGTAATACGCGTGGTTGTATAGTAGCACACGGTATTGATTATTGATGTTTACACGAGAAGTCACTCAGTTATACTCAATTATTGCGACAGTAATTGCTGCATCATATCTCCCATATTATTGATTCAATTATTGTCACAGTATCATCTGCATAATATTTTATATTATTAAATCAATAATTGAGACGACAAAGTTATTCATATTATTATTTACAATATTGACAATGTCTAGAAGTTCTATCAAGGAGAGGTTTGGTCACCTAATTACGCGCCAATAAGGAGAAATCCTTATCGGAAAGTCCCCTCTTTCCTGGGAACAACCTGATTGTTAAATATTGTGAGTTATAATATTAATGATGAATAAGTTCGTGTTGATTAAAGATGAATTTGATATTTCCATTGTGTTGGAATTATTAGTGTTAATGGAAATCAACATCTATTTCGATAATAATGGATGTCTGGAGGTTATATTGACCAATCGGGTAATTAACTGGATAAATGAGAAATTAATTGCTATTATTTCATATGCTTATAACTATTTGTTCACATGTGTGTACTATTGATTCACATTTATGTACTATTAGGGGAGGTGGTGCAAGATTGATAATACTTGCATGACTAAATTAAAAAATAGAGATATATATGAAGGTAAATCAATATTCGCAGCGGAAATAATAATTCATTAGAAGAGTTAAGTAGAGAATGCAAACTACTATCTTCTATGTATGAATTTAAAAGTGCATCGTCTATCTTTTATCCCTGTAACATCAATCAATATATATCTGGAATCAAATATTCATCTTTGCACTACAGGCCAAAGATATTCATCAGTTGGTCATGTTCATCTAAACACCTGTTCATCTTTGCACTACGGGCCAAAGATATTCATCAGAAATCATTCATCTTTGCACTACAGGCCAAAGATATTCAATAATATCATCATTTAAGACTGAGGATGATGAAAAATATTTTTAAAGAAACGAATCCAGTGAAACAAAATGACAAGGATTAAGGATTAATGATTCGTACTTTGTTTTAACCATGTCCAAAAATACCTCAAAAATAATCATAGTGGTGTAAAATTCAAGAATGATCAAAACATGGATACAATCAAAGCTAGTATCCACAATAGATATTTTAGACGAAAAAGAAAAATTTTCATTTTTCGATGAATAGTGTCGTATTCGTGAATAGTCTCGTATACGTGAATAGTACCGTATACATGAATAGTAACTCCGACACAAAAAATTCCAAATTTTATTAAAAGTTCAGATCAATACTTCGGCATAATGATATTAGAAGAAATAATATCATTTTAAAAAAAAAATATCCCTTACCTTGAAAGATCAGTACTTCTAGCTGAAACACCGGATATAGGCTATGACTTGAACTTGCATCGTATAGCAATACTCAAAGTATATTCAAAATATTCACAAGAATACGCTCGATAATATAGAGAGAGAAAACTTCAGTTTCTGGTGTGATTTTCAATTCTAACCTAAGCACCACCCTATTTATAGGAAAATGCTTAGAACACCAAAGCAGAAAATTTATTAAAATATATTATTAATAATAAATTTCATACGCCTCCTTGGAAAATCAGATTTCTAACATATCCCATATGCTCATCTTCTAGAAAAAGTGAGAAAAAACGTTTTTATTAAAAAAAATATTTAAACTTCCAAAAATTAATTATTTCGGAGCTTCGGAACTTCAATAATTCATAATAAATAGCCCTTTTGTCAGAAAATTCGAATCTCGTGAGTTTTTATAGGAAATTCAATTCTCTACAACTTTGCAGAAGAAAGTTTTTCCAACTTCCAAACAGAAATTAATCGAAATCCACAAACGGGCGATTTTACAGGCTATAATCAAATTTTGGTCAATAATTGTGTCTACCAACACAAAATATGTGTTAAATATTTAATGCCACAAAAATACTCTTCCTCCTCATATAATCACATATCCCACATTCATTATACAAATATCATCGTTAATATATTATTAAAATAATATATTTAAATGAATTATTTTATCAGAAAAGATAAAATATTAATTTTCAACAATTGTCACATTAAAAATTTTCTCCATCTATATCCACATAAAATCAATATTTTTTTCATCATATAAATCAATAATTAATTATTCACAAATAATATTACAGAATCACAGTACTGGCAACCAGGCCGTTCCCAAGAAAGAGGGGGCTTTCCAATAAGAATTTCTCCTTACTGGCGCGCAATTAGGTGACCAAACCTCTCCTTAGATAGAACTTTCTAGACATTGCCAATAATGTTTTCTAATAATATTATTCAGATAATATGAATTATTGCTTCGATAATGAAAAATACTGTGTAATGACAATTATTGAAACAACAGTAATATAAAATATCAACACAGCAATTATTGAATCAATAAAATAAAATACTGAACAATAATTACTGTAACAATTATTGAGTAGTGCCTTCTTACGTAAGAATTAATAATTGGTGCAATACCGTGTGCTACTGTGTTTTAACCACCGAGTATTTTAACAGTATTAACGGTAACAACTACGCCGTTATTTTTAAACAACTTATATTTGTCATTTTCTTCATCCAATCGCTTTCCGTTATGGGGCCCACACATGGCTGCGCCGTCGTACGAATATTCCCCGACAGTACGAATATTCCACGACCAAACGAATATTCCCCGACAACAATGAATATTTTATAACCACTTGCTTATTTTGAAATATTTGCGTATTTTACCCATAATTATCCACATTAATCAAATCAACCCTTACTATTTCAAAATAGAGAAAATTAAATTTCATTTATTAATAATTGGGGGTCTTACAACCTCCCCTCCTTATGAAATTTCGTCATCGAAATTGACGTACGTACCTGGTGTTTCGAAAAGATGAGGATACCTCGCTTTCATTTCCGTTTCCAACTCCCAGGTCATTTCCTCTATAGCATGATTCCTCCACAAAACTTTAACTTGTGGTATGACCTTTGTGCGTAGGACATGCTCCTTCCTATCCAAGATCTTGACAGGTACCTCTTCGTACGTTAAGTCTTCGGCTATCTCATCTGGTTCTAACTTAATAACGTGGTTCGGGTCTTTCACATATTTACGAAGTACAGATATGTGAAACACATTATGAACACGAGACATACTCGGAGGTAACGCGAGTCTATAGGCTATATTTCCTACTCGGTCAAGAATTTGAAATGGGCCAATAAATCGTGGATTGAGTTTTCCTCTCTTCCCAAATCTTGTAACTCCCTTCCATGGAGCAACTCGCAACAATACATGATCCCCTATACTAAATTCCACGTCCTTTCGATGAAGATCCGCATAACTCTTTTGTTGATCTTGTGCCGTTCGTATACGTTGTCGAATCATTTGAATCTTTTCGGTAGTCATACGTACTAACTCGGGTCCCAACAATGTTGCTTCACCCACCTCATCCCAACATATTGGAGAGCGACACTTTCATCTATATAATGCTTCAAATGGAGCCACACCTATACTTGCCTGATAACTGTTGTTGTAGGAGAATTCCAGCAATGGTAAATACTTATCCCAACTGCCCTTGAAGTCTAGGACACAGAGTCTTAATAAACCTTCAAGAGTTTGAATAGTCCTCTCTGATTGTCCGTCCGTTTGAGGATGGTATGCCGAAATGAATCATAAATCCGTGCCCATAGCTTTTTGCAAGCTAACCCAAAATCTTGAAGTGAATCTTGGGTCACGATCCGAAACTATGGATACTGGCATGCCATGCAACCTCACAATCTCATTTACATATATACTAGCAAGACGTTCAAGGGAATAAGTCTCCCGTATCGGCAAGAAATGAGCAGATTTGGTTAATCTATCAACAATAACCCAAATAGCATTGATAGCTTGAGAAACCGTAGGAAGACCCGTAACGAAATCCATGGTAATGTGTTCCCACTTCCATTTCGGAATCTCAAGTGGTTGCAATGGACCCTTAGGTACTAGATGCTCCGCCTTTACACGTTGACAAGTTAAACACATCGAGATAAACTTTGCAATCTCTCTCTTCATATTGTTCCACCAAAATGTATGTCGAAGATCACGATACATTTTAGTACTTCCAGGATGGATTGAAAATGGTGTATTATGTGCCTCCATCATAATCTTGTACTTCAAATCAGAGTCGTTAGGAACACAAAGTCTAGAGTGGACTCGAAGTATTCCTTCTTCATCAATTCTTGCTTCCGGAATAGCTCCTTCTTGTACTTTCTCCTTCATACGCATCAGCTCTGGGTCGGTGGCTTGAGCAACCTTAACTTTTTCTATTAAAGTTGGCTCTATGCGTATACTTGACATCATCGCACTCGTTCCTGCATATGATCTTCTACTCAACGCGTCAGCTACCACGTTCGCTTTTCAAGGATGGTATTGAATAGTGTGGTCGTAGTCTTTCAATAGCTCGAGCCAACGTCGCTGCTGCATGTTGAGTTCTTTTTGAGTGAAGAAATATTTAAGGCTTTTATGGTCTGAATATATCTCCACTTTCTCCCCATATAGATAGTGCCTCCAGATCTTTAACGCGAAAATGACTGCTGCCAACTCTAGATCATGAGTAGGATAATTCCTCTCATACTCTTTAAGTTGTCGCGAGGCATAGGCTATGACTTTCCCACGTTGCATGAGAACACATCCTAACCCTTTGCCTGAAGCATCCCTGTAGATAACAAATCCATCCGTACCAGATGGTGTTATTAGAACAGGTGCCGAAATGAGTCTCCTTTTGAGCTCTTGGAAACTCTTCTCGCATTCTTCGCTCCAAACGAATTTTGTATCCTTCCAAGTTAGCTGGGTTAATGGAGTAGCGATTCACGAAAACCCTTCCACGAATCTCCGATAATAACCAGCTAAGCCCAAAAAGCTACGTACTTCAGTCACCGACTTCGGTTGCTCCCAACTTTGTATTGCTTCAATCTTCGTCGGATCAACAGATACTCCATGTTTTGACACCACGTGCCCAAGAAATGCTACTTCCTCAAGCCAGAACTCGCATTTCTTCAATTTGGCATATAGTTTGTTTTCACGAAGCCTTTGGAGTACCAGCTTCAAATGGTGCTCATGATCTTCACGACTTTTAGAATATATGAGGATGTCATCAATAAAGACAACAACGAAATGATCCAAATATTCCTTTAATACTCGGTTCATCATATCCATGAAAGCCGCATGAGCATTAGTCAATCCGAAAGACATGACTAAGAATTCATAATGCCCGTACCGAGTTCTGAAGGCAGTCTTTGGAATATCCTTAGTTCTAATCTTCAGCTGATGATATCCAGAACGAAGATCGATCTTTGAAAAGAATTGTGCTCCTTGAAACTGGTCAAACAGGTCATCAATACGAGGTAGAGGATATCTATTCTTGATGGTGACATGGTTCAATTCCCGATAGTCAATACAAAGTCGCATACTCCCGTCTTTCTTCTTTATAAATAAAACAGGAGCACCCCAAGGAAATGTACTAGGACGAATGAATCCGATGCCCAACAATTTCTGTAGTTGAACCTTTAACTCCTGAAGTTCAATAGGAGCCATTCGATATGGGGTTTTAGAAATGGGCTTTGTACCAGGTTCAAGATCAATAAAGAATTCAACTTCACGTTCTGGGGGTAGACCGGGAAGTTCTTCAGGAAATACGTCAGGAAAATCAATAACAACAGGAATATTATTCAAATTTGATGTGTCTTTATTCAAATCCATAACATGGGCTAAGAAAGCTTGACATCCGTTTTTTAATAAACGAATAGCTTTATGATTAGATATGACAGTGATTGGTTTTAATGGTTTAGTTGCTTAACTTCGTACAACAGGTTGGTTAGGAATATGAAAACTAACAACCTTACGAAAATAATCAATTTTGACATGATGAGTAGTTAACTAATCAATCCCTAAAATCACATCAAAAAGCAAGTAGTAACCAATGTAGCTAACAAGTAACCATGAATATAAAAAACATCAGTACAAATGTACATTAATATTATTCAGCAACCAAATAAAAATTATACAGTAACCAATTAAATAGTATACAACAACCAATATATATATAATCAGATTAACAGTTGCATGAATGTAACCAATATAGTCAATAAGTAACCATCAATATAAAAGAAACAGTTATAAAATACAATAACATTATACAGTAACCAAATAAACCCCTTATAATATCTAAATACATATTAGACAGTAACCAAGATATATGTACTTAGTAGCCAGAATATAAAAAAAATTACATTCATTTTACAACCAAAACAATTAGTAATGACTTTGTTACAAATTAAAGACTAACAGATTTATGAAGGTAACCAATGTAGTTAATCAGTAACCATCAATATAAAAAAAATCAGTATAAAACACAGTAATATTATGCAGTAACCATGGTAATATTACACAGTAATCAAGTCAACATTATATACTAACCAAATCCGGATTAGACAGTAACCAACATATATTTACTTAGTAACCATAACATAAAACATATTTTTCCATGCTTTTTACAACAAAAACAATCAATATAAAAAATATCAATATGTTCTTAAAGATCCAACAGTTGCAAGAAGGTAACCAATGTATCTAATAAGTAACCAGTAATATAAAAAAATCAGTAGAATATACATTAAAAGTATATAACAACCAAATAAACATTATACATCAATAAAATCAATAATAAACAGTAACCAATTTATATGTATTTAATAACCAGAATATAATACATATTTTAGTACATGCATTTTGCAATCAAAACAGTCAGTATACTGACTTTGTGACGAATTAAAGAGTGAAAAACTTAAGAAATGTAACCAATATACGAATTATCCCAACTCATTTGCCTCCCAACTAAAATCATCAATTTGTTGACTAGATTAACTTAAAAACTGTTATAGCTCATCAATCAACATGGCAGTGTTCTTCTTACTAAGAATTACCCACATCAATGTTTGAATAAACACTGAAGTAAAATTAACAAATATGAAGTTATTCTATCCCCAAAGAATAAAATTTACAAATTTGGCAGAAATAATAATGGTTCATTTCATTATAATATTGGAACAACCAAACAAATTTTTATTTATTTATTATGAATGAATTATTCTATTCCCACTTTAATTCTTGTAATCCAAATGTAGCATAAATTGATATTTTTAGTGGACCCCACATCTTAATTAAAAATCATTTATTTGTGTCCATTTTGCACTATTTGTTAGAACACCCAATTGAGCTTTGTTGTCTGCAATTGATCGACTCTATCTTTGCACCACAACCACACGATCCTTCATCTTTCAACGTATCTAACATGATGTCCAGAAAAAATTTGTATGATGATGAGTCGTCGTAGATCACTAACCAGTACTCAGTGATGATTTGCCCAGAAAAAATTTGTATGATGATAATGTCAAAATTGTCAACATGATACTGCTTTGTGGAGTAAAATTTAAAAATAATATTGTATCAAAAATAATTTGGGTATAAAAGAAATCAATTTTTTGTCATGAATATAGTACCCCGGGTGAATAGTACCCGAGTGAATAGTACCCCGTGAATTATAAATCGTGAATAGTATCATGTTAATAGTACTTTGACATGAAAAGGTTAAAACTTAACAAGAATGTTCAGAATAATTTTTTATAAAACGATACTAGATAAAGCCCAAATTTCAAGGATATTCAACTAATTTCAAAGAGTATAGAAGCAATACTTAACAAAATGACTGTAGAATTCAGAATCTGAAACGAAATAATATTACTTATGTAAGACCCCGAATTTTATGAAATAAAAGTATTTAATTTTTCTATTTAGTAATTAGTTAAATTGATAAAAGTTTAAAGTTATGGGTGAAATGTGCACATTTTTCAAAATAAGCAAGTGATTATAAAATATTCATTGTTGTCGGGGAATATTCGTTTGGTCGTGGAATATTCTTATTGTCGGGGAATATTCGTACGACGGTGCAACCATTTGTGGGCTCCATAACAGAATAACTGTCGGATGAAGAAAATGACAAATATGAGTTTTTATAAATAACGGTGTAGTTGTTACCGTTAACACTGTTGGAATACCCGGTGGTTAAAATGTAGTAATACGCGTGGTTGCACAGTAGCACACGGTATTGCACAATATTTTTAAATTATTGATTCTTACATAAGAAGACACTACTCAATAATTGTTACAGTAATTACTGTTCAATATTTTATTTTATTGATTCAATAATTGCTGCGTTGATATTTTATATTATTGTTGTTTCAATAATTATTACTGCACAGTATTTCCCATTATCAGATCAAAAATTCATAATATTTGAATAATATTATTACATAGAATTATTGGCAATGTCTAGAAAGTTATGTCAAGGAGAGGTTTGGTCACCTAATTACTCGCCAGTAAGGAGAAATTCTTATCGGAAAGCCCCATCTTTCCTGAGAACGACCTGGTTGTCATAATTGTGATTATGTAATATTATTTGTGAATAATTAATTGTTGATTTATATGATAAGGAAATATTTATTTTTATAAATGATGGATATGGAAATATTTATTTTGTGTGGATATAAATGAATGAATTAATGTTGAGGTGTTTTATCATTATTTTTGTCAGAATGGAGGTATTAAAAATCAAATCAGTGTTCTTAAAGCTCTATTGCGTGACTTATAATTTTAATCCGACCTTTGGATCGTTGTTATTTTTGGATATGTTATACATATATAAGTTGAGTATATGTCCACAAAATTTGAACCGTTAAAAATTAACGTATGATTTGTTATGAATTTTAAGAGGTGACTGATTCGGGAATTAGTTTTATAAATAATTTTGGGTGGAGATTTCTAGAAGGTGGGACCCACTTTTGGTTGTTGGGGAAGATGGATGATCTTTGGTGGGCCACACTTGCGGTGGCTGAATTTTTTTCAAAGAAGTGTGCGTAGAATTGTTTTAATAATTAGTCTCCTTTGGCGTTCTAGCATTTTCATATAAATAGGTGCTTAGGTTAGAATTAAAAATCACACCAGAAATATAAGTTTTTTCTCTCTCTATATTATTGAGCGTATTTTGTGAGTATTTAGATACTTTGTGAGTTGTTATTTATCAGTGCAAGTTTTCTTTGGCTTTACATCCAATATTCCGATCAGAAGTACTGTTATTTTGTGGTAAGGGATGTTATTTTCTTCATAATGATGTTATTCTTTCAATATCATTATACCGAAATATTGGTATGGATTTTAATGTAGAATTTCTATATTTTTGTGTTGGGGTTACTATTCACGTATATGACACTATTCACGTATACGTAGGGGTGATAACCGAACTAAGTAGTTCTGTACTCGACTCGAGATCGACTCAAAAATATGATCCAAAGCTCGAATTCAAAGTTGATCCGAGTCGAATCTGATCCATACTCGTTTTCTGTTTAATGATACACGAGTCGAACTCGAGCAGACCAGTGTGCACTCGTATTAAGGTTCGAGTATTTCATTTTTTTCTCAAACCATACTCGATACCTGCTCGATGGATCATATTTGAATATTGGTTTGATCCATGCTAGTAAGCTAAATATGTGATATTTATATCAATCTTTATAATTTATAAAGTGTAGTATGAAATTGTGTAAACTTGTACTTGAATAAATCAATGAATTAAATGTCAATTTATATTACATTCTTTATAATTTCATTACATAAATAAAAGTGAAAAAGTTTTATATATAAATATTAGTTAAGTAACCAATTTAGTATGTAGTGGTTCATTTTTAAGTGAAATGGTTTATATTCGAAACTCAATTTGATGGCTCATGAGTAACTCGCTTTGTAAACTAGTCGAGTACTTACGAGCCGAGTAGGTCCGAGTAATGATCTGAGTCGAATCTGGCGCGAAAATATAAATCCTTTATCGAATCCGAGTCGAATTCGAGCAATTTTTTCGAGTCGAGCCGAATTCGAGCATGAAGGTATTCGCTTAGATTCGACTCGTTTGCACCCCTACGTATACAGCACTATTCACAGAAAAATGAAATTTCCTTTTCTTTGTCCAAGTTGTCTATTATGGTTACTATCTTTGATTGTATCCATGTTTTGATCTTTATTCTTGAATTTTGCTCCACAATTGATTATTATAAGGTATTTTTGAACTTGGATAAACTAAAATACGAATCCCTAATCTTTGATCTTTTATCTCACTGGATTCATTTTCTTTAAGATATTTTTCATCATCCTCAGTCCTAAATGATGATATCACTGAATATCTTTGGCCTGTAGTGCAAAGATGAATGATTACTTAATGAATATCTTTGGCCCGTAATTCAAAGATGAACAGATGTTGAGATGAACATGACCAACTAGTGATACAAATGAATATCTTTGGCCTTTAGTGCAAAGATGAATATTTGATTCAAGATGTCTATTGATTAATGTTACAAGGATAAAATATTGATGATGGACTTTTAAATATTAGAAGATATTAGAATTCTTTCTCTACTTGACTCTTCTAATGGATTGTTGTTTTCGCTGCAGTTGTTGATCTAAAACTTGTTGTCTATTATGTTCTATCAGATTTTTTCCTGTTGAAGACTAAGGATAATTTGTTGTATATTATCTTAGTCATAATATTCTTTACAGGGCTAGTTGAGCTCACCCTTTTCCTTTTTGTTCCATTTTTCTTCTCAGGAGGTGAGAACATAGCAGGAACTAGCCGGTGTTTGGAGTGATGGTCCAGGATAGTTGTTTTAGAAATCCTCATTATTTTGTAAAATAGTGTATCAATAATTGTAATGAGGAATCCTTTTGAGTTTGTATACTGTCTATTAGACAATATTTGTATTCAAACTCACAGTATATGTGTTGTCGTATTTTGCACAACAATTGTATTACTGAGGTTGTATTTGTTTCTGTACCATGTATTTGGCAACTCAGAATGGGTGATGTATACCTATTTTGGGGAAGTCATAACTTACATACTATAGAGTATGGAAGAAAATATTTTTTCATACGAATATTGAACAAAAATAATAATCTTTACCTTAATTAAAGAAGAGTATTTCTGACTGGTATAACAAGGATATTCTTGAAGAAAACTTATACTGTTTTCTACGCTCAAAGTTTCCTTAAATTCTAAAGAAATACGCTTAATATTATAGAAGAAAAATTTTCTGATTCCGGTGTGATTTTCATTTCTAAACTAAGCATCCTATTTATATGAGAATGAAAGGATACTATTTAGAAAATAAAATCATGGACGCATAGTAAACAAATTCACGGGCGCGCACTGGCGGAAAATTTTGATTTTATTATTCATTATTGTGTAATAAAATATTTTAATAAAATGAAAACTTTAAATAAAATATAATATATTCTATTTATAATCTAATAAAATAAAACTTATAATATATATATATATATATATATATATATATATATATATATATATTCCTACCGATTATTTTGAAAAATGAGTAAGTGGGGGTCCAAATAATACGCCAAACTTACAACAAATACTTCATAAACATCCTCTCTAATTATCTCAATTCACTTGGCTCCACAAAAAAGCATTTTAAATAACATTCATAATTAATATTATAACTTGCAATATTAACAACCAGATCATTCCCAAGAAAGAGGGGGCTTTCCGTTAAGGATTTCTCCCTATTGACGCGTAATTAGGTGACAAAACTCTTTTCCTCGACAGAACTTTCTAAACATTTTTAATAATACAAATAATAATATGAATAATTTTGTCATCTCAATTATTGATTTAATAATATAAAATATTGTGACAATAATTGAATCAATAACGTGAGATACTACGCATCAATTACTGTGGCAATAATTAAAATAAACTGAGTGACTTCTCACGTAAGCATCAATAATCAATACCGTGTGCTACTATGCAACCACACGTATTACTGTACTTTTATCACCGGGTATTTCGACAGTTAATGGTAAAACTTTTGCAGTTATTTTTATAAAAAGATATTTCTATCGTTTTCTAACTCCGAAAGTAATTCTGTTGTAGGGTCCACCAATGATTGTGCTGTCATACGAATATTCCCCGACCAATCGAATATTTTATGACAACTTGCTTACTTTTGTAAAATTTGTAAATATTACCCACAACTATAATATTATATCAAATGCACACCTTAATACTCAAAATGATATTTAGAAAAATTAATCCTTATTCATAAAAGTTGGGATTTTACACATATTCCCTCCTATCCTAAAGAAAAGGGAAAAACCTAGTGAAATTTTGAAAATTTAGTTTAGTATATAGATGTGACAAAATAGAAAAATCTCTGAGTTTTTTTATTTTTGGGAAATATGAAGTAAGAGAAAACAACAGTTTTGGGATTATACTGAGCAAAAAACAAATAAAAAACGAATAACCGAACATTATCGAACTTTTTTTAACCGAATTATTTTTGTTATTCAATTATTTTTTTAATTGGGTTATAACCGATTAATTATTCGGTTTTCGAACAACTCAATACTCAGGTTTTGTTTGATTACCTCTTAATGGTTCTTAATGGATTTGCCTCTGATTCGGTCAAAGGCAAATCTTGTTTGGCAAGATATGTTTTGTCTCTTAATGGCTCTTAATCGGTTAGACACAAAAATAAAAAATAAATCTATAGCATCCAGAGGCTGTCTGAGCGAGAATTTTTTTTTGGGGACAATAATAACCTCTTCCGTCTTTTATCCCCAATCCAACCTAGATCGCCTCTTCTCCTTCGCTAATTCGCTAATGCTCTTCTCCTTCGCTGAATCGCCGTTGCTCCTTCGTCTTCTTTCGTCGGTAATATTCTCTCCCTTCTTCATCTATTGTTCGTTATTATCAATTCCCATCACGATTTCCTTCGAACAAGTTTAAGCGACTATCCATGAGTATTCCTATTTGGGACGAGCGGTGACCCTTTCTCTATATTCATAATTATATATACATATATCATACATAGGCAGATGGATTTTCACATTTGTTTTGTTATTCTCTCTCCTATCTTCCACAAATTTCTCTCCACAGATTTCTTCAAAACCAGTAGTAATAATACCAATTGTAGCAATGGGTTCTTTATGTTTGGCAATGGAATTAATCAAATACTAACTCATTTTCATCACCCAGTTGGGTTTTTTCTGCCCTCTCTGTATTTTGATCCCCTTTTGATTTTTTTTCTTTTATATCCTAATTATGCAAATTCTAAAACTCATTATGATTTAGTTTTACAACCAGCGAATGAACTATATAGATGAAAGATTCAATCTGTTAATTGGATGAAATGAGGCTGGTTCAAGAAGAGAAGGTCATATTTTCTGATCAATGTAGCCAGAGCATTTTGCTTGCATTTGGTTGAGTTGAATGTTGTAGTCTATAAAGTATAATTTGTTTTTTTTGTTTACACCTTTTATAATCTATGTACTTTAGGTATAGAACAAAACAGTGAACTATCAAATCTAGGATTTGAGTAAACTATCAAATCTTTTCAAACCAAATTCCAAGGTCTCTGTTAGAATTTACTTTTATAAAGAAAAGTTATCTGCTAGTATTTTTATATTCTACAAATTTTCTCCTGCCATAAGATATAGACTACATTATGCATCAGAAAATTCAATCCTCCTAATGTTAGTAGCAAGGATATTCTTTTATAAAGTTAGATTCTATAATGAAGTTCATACTCCCTTTTTATAGCCAGTGGCGAAGCCACATATAAAACCCTGTGGGGTCAATCGACCCAACTGAATTTTTTTTTTACAATGTAAAATAAATTTTAAAATTTTTAAGTATTATATATAAATTGACCTACTAAAATTTTATAAATTTTCTATTATACTGGGTCAATTTGAAAATTTATAATTTTGTCAATCAAATTTTAATCACATGTGACTCGTATCCTCTAAATATATGTATCTCTCTATAATATTTTAAACTAAATAATAATCTAATTTATATTATTTTTAAAAATAAATAATGAATTACTTACTTATGAACAATTGTGATTAAAAAAGTCTATTATGAGCCAATATAGTGTATATATACCATTTGGGGGCACTGACCTCGAACCCTTGCCAAATTATTTGTAACTTAGTAATAATTTCGACCCCATTGACAAAACTTCCCGGCTTCGCCACTGTTTATAGCAGTTCTACTGACCGAACAACTATTTAGAACTTTTCTCCAAACTTTTGTTGCAAAAGAAATTGAAGGAATACATGATCAGTAGATTCTGCTGTTTGGTAAGTTTTTGTTTCTAAAACTTGTGGTCAATAATAAAAGCTGATTGTAGATACCTTTAAGATATTATACTTTACTTTCATGATTTATATATAGAAATAATTTCAATAACTTTAAAACTTTTATTTCATCAGCATAAAAATACAGTAAGAGAAAATCATTAAACCAAATGCATACCAAAATTTGTACTGTTTTTTTTTGTAGTTTTCATGTTATATGTTACAATTTATGGAATTAGAATGCTTTGGAGTTAGAGGACTGCGATATTGACTTATTAGTGGTTCATTTTACTGAAGCAATCCTTATTGTTAGTAAAGTTATATAAAGAATCTGCACATATTAATTTTGTGTAATGTTAGATTTATGGTTAAACAATTAAGCTACCGACGTAGTGTAATGTTAGATTCATTTTTAATTTGAAGTTAATTTAATTTGTACATTTTTATTTTTATTTTATTATATTGTGATCAAAATATTATAAATATGTATTTAAAATACAATTCGGATCTTTTTGATTATCAAACATGTTTTGTTTGTTTAAACTGTTCAGAGGGTTAAAATAATAAAATATTATTATTCAGAGATTTAAAAAAAATAATTATCAAACAATATTTTTTCATTCGGACATAATTTTGGACATAAACTATAAATTATTTAGATGTAAACTGTTCGGATCTTAATAATTAATTTTATCAAACACCACCTCACTCTGCTCTCAGATCTGTCGACTGCGCCCAGCGCCTCTAACCCAAATCCCTAACTTCGGCAAATCGCGACTTTCCCCGACTCTGGCCTCATCTCCGACCTCTGTAGTCTCTACAATTCCGGTCTCTCCCCCACTCCGGTCTCTGAAGTCTCAACGCTCAACTCTCAAGTCTGAACAGTGATTCAGATTTCAGTGAACACCTCGAGTCCTCGACTTCCTAGTTCCAACTTCCAATCTTCCAAGCAGGTAATTCACAAATTGCTTGATGTGTTCTTTTCTGAAAGTAGTAAATTTTGAGTTCCGTGAATTTTGGTTACCATCTATTCAGTTTCCACAATATCTGTTTGGAGAAATGTCACAAAGAAATAGATTAATTTATGTGAAAATTTGTTCTTTTTATTATCTTCGATTTATGTTCTTATTATGTGTCTGACTTGTACTTGAATAACAAAAGTCACACTTATGATTTGTTTAAGGCATCTTTCTCTCCCCTTATCTCCTGCAATTATTCAAAAGTCTTAACATGATTCTGATGTTAATGTTGGTCTTTTATCAAGACATAACAGGTTCCTTGGCAACTGAAGTAGCAAAAGACTCGACACAAGTAGTAAAACTGCTGAAGTGAGCCGGTACTGCTGCATGTTGCTGTCTGACTCTGTTGCTAGATTAATTAGAATTTGATAAAATGGAACTTAATTTCGGTTATTAGCATAAATAATCAAATAATCAAATAATCAAATAATCAAATAACCAAATTGTAAATTCGGTTATTCGGTAATTTGGTTGTTTCTAAATTCGGTTAGTAAAATTAAGAATTTTTCGGTTATAACCGAATAAGTTATTCGGTATTTGGGACAGTCGGAGACACTGTAGAGGACAGAGGGAGTGAAGGAATGAAAAATGGTGGCAGCTAAAGCCCTTCTTGTCTCTTCACCTTTGTCAAAACCCCATATAAATTCTAACCGTAATCCTAATTTGAGATTCCCAATACAATTGTTCTCCACCAAACCCAAAACCCCATTTCAAATCCCACCCCTCAAATCATCCCTACAATCCATTCAAACAGAAACCCTTCCTACAATTACCCCAACCCCAGCTAAAACCCGGGTCAAAATCCTATCAGAAGCCCTCCCTTTCATCCAAAAATTCCGCAACAAAACCATCGTGGTCAAGTACGGCGGTGCCGCCATGAAATCAGAGTCCCTCCAGGCCTCCGTCATTGCTGACCTCGTCCTCCTCTCCTGCGTCGGCCTCCGGATTGTCTTCGTTCACGGTGGCGGCCCCGAAATCAACCACTGGCTCGGCCGTCTCGGTATTGAACCCAATTTTCTAAACGGCCTCCGAGTCACTGACGCCTCCACCATGGAAATTGTCTCCATGGTTTTAATCGGTAAAGTCAATAAACTCCTTGTTTCTCTCATTAACAAGGCGGGCGCCACCGCTGTCGGATTGTCTGGAATCGATGGCCGTCTTTTAACCGCCTGCCCGGCTCTAAACTCTGCCCAGTTGGGTTTTGTGGGAGATATTTCCACCGTTGACCCGGCTGTGATCCGGCCACTGATTGATAACTATCACATTCCGGTGATTGCCTCGGTGGCGGCTGATGGGGTGGGGCAAATGTATAACATTAATGCAGACACGGTGGCGGGTGAACTGGCAGCAGCCTTGGGGGCGGAGAAGTTGATTTTGTTGACTGATGTGGCCGGAATTCTTGAGGACCGTGAGGATTTAGGGAGTTTGGTGAAGGAGATTGATATTAGTGGTGTGAAGAGGATGATGGAGGATGGGAAAATTGCTGGTGGGATGATTCCGAAGGTTAATTGTTGTGTTAGGGCCCTTGCTCAAGGGGTTCGAACCGCGAGTATTATTGATGGAAGGCTGGAGCATTCGTTGTTACTCGAGATCCTGACTGATGAAGGAGCTGGAACTATGATAACTGGGTAACAAATGTAATGTTTTGTATTGTTTTGGAGTATCAAAAATATGACCTTTAGTCTCTTGTATTGGTGTATGTTTGGAGTATCAAAAAATGATCTTTAGTCTCTTGTTTTGGTGTAAGTTTTGATCTTCTAAAGAATGTTGCTTGAGATGAATTTTGAAATGCATTATGATACTAATATTATGCCATGTCCGCGACAAGCTGCGGTTGATGTCTAATTTTGCAAGTTATAAATCCTGTAAGGGGGGTTTGTTGAGGTGAAGAAGTGGTGTTAGTTTTGATCACTTCTCAAGTTTTGATGTCTATGTTTGTAAGCTATAGGCCCGTGGTGGGTATTTTCTTGAGGTGAAGTAGTGGTGAGTTGTGTCATTTCAATGTTAATGGTGATCAATTTGTTTTATCTCAAGTACCCTTTGGTTTGCAATGAATTCTTATCACTCCTAGGGTTTTTCTTGTGATAGTTTTCTCATGACTATGAATAGTTTCTTGCAAGTAATATCAGAATATAATACAAGGTGGTTTTATTGATGAAGTTAAGAGTATGTAGATAACTCTTAATTAGGTACTTTTTGTCATGACTTTTGAGTTCAGCCAAGGTCACATACGATGTAGTTTTCTCTTACTGTTAAAGGATATTAAATTGCTTTATTATAGAAATTGATTTATATGCATGGTGGTTTTGTAATCCTTATTTTTACTCGACTGTCTTGACATTATGTGTGAATTATGATATACACACACACACACATATCTAGATATGTGTGTGTGTGTGTGTGTGCGCGTGTGTAAATTAACATTTGTGCATGATCCATATATATCTTGTGTTTGTGTGTGTAAATTAGCATTTGCGCAGCGGATCATGCAATCTGGTAATTTCTGAAGAATGTACTTGTATTACATGAGGTCACTCATTTTTAAGTCTAAACTAATTCAACAATAATGTTAAAGTATTGTCTAGATCAACTGATAAAATCTATCGAAGTAATGATATTTGTTTTTATGTAGTGAAGTAGTTATTCCCTGTCATTATATTTAAGCCAATAGCAGAATTCAACTTATAAATTATCCTACATCACTCACTATCCATTACCATCCACAACATCTATCTAATAAACCTAAAAGACATAAAATAATTACAATAATTACAAATGTCCTTTATTAACTTCCCAGCTTCTCTCAACCTAACTATCTCAAACTACTACAAAAAAAATATTACATCAATCATAATATCTAATATTACAACACATCATACTTTAATACACTTTAATTCGTCGAAGGGTCATTCTGCTCTAACTGCAAAATTTTATAATTTGCAAGAGTGGAACTAATTTGCTCAACAACTATAAAAAAAAATACAATAATAAGTTATTTATATCTTATAATCTCGAAATAATTTTACTGATAGATGAACAATTAAGAGTTCAAGAAAAATAATATCTTCAATCTCAAAATGAATAAAATATAAACTTGTAATTTCAAAAGCTTAACATGATTTCAAATTTATTTGAATGACAACTGAGTGGTCAAAGTGACCATGGACTAATTAACATTTATTCATCAGTGTAGACACTCGAAATTTTTGTATTCCTGTTACTAACCTTGCAGGAGGACAAAATCGTCTTCTAGAGATAACCCTGGAAGCCAATTCAGTTCCAGTCCCGGAGACAACCTCGATATACTTAGTTTTCCATCTCGGAGACAACCCCGAGATATTCAGTTCCAGTCCCGGAGAACCACGAGATACTCAGTTTTCCATCTCGAAGATAACCCCGAGATACTCAGTTCCAATCTCGGAGACAACCCTGGGAGATACCGTTCCAACCTCGGAGACAACCCCGAGGGATGCCGTTGCAATTCCGGAGATAACCTCGGAAAAGCTCGTTTTAAACCCCAGAAGCCAGCTTCAACCTCGGAGATAACCCACAGGCACTCAGTCCCAACCCCGGGAGGACATACACACCTCATAGACAACCCTGAGGACTTTCAGTACTCACAGCAGCCCAATCTCAGAGATAACCCTGAACAACGACTGCTAAATCAGCCCAGAACCGGAGATAACCCCGATGAGGGGTAAAATCGTCATTTTGCCACCTCGATCCCACATTCACATCATCTCAACAACATTTCAACCCACATGCTACACAGAAGTGTCCTACAAGAACCATAGCTCCAATCCCGAGTGACTACTACACAAGACAGCACACCAGATAGAATTTGAAGACTTGAAAATTTGGGCATGGACCCATCTTCTCGGCTTCGTACAACCTCTTATCTCATGTCATTGTGTAGCTCTTGACAACAGCATTCCAAAAAGGTATTATACGCCTCAATCGGATGCCCGAAGTGCACGTACTTCGAGACGGTGGGGCCCACAGAGCCCGGGGCACCCCGGGTAGCCGCAGGTACATCTGCGACTGCCGTAGGTACACCTGCGGTTCCCCCTCTATAAATAAAAGGCATGGGGTGGCCATTTTAAGAAGAGAAAAGGCGAGGAAGTCCTGTCCATTTTACTCTGTACACACTATAAACTGAGTGCTTTCTCATTTCATACACTTGTGAGCTTATACTTTGCTACATTTTACCGGTGGAAACCGAATGTTTATTCATTTAAAGCTATTTGAAGTCTTCTTGGCAGCCCACTGTAAGCCTTCTCACATTTCTTAAAGCCTTTCTCCACTTTTGTTCACACACAATTATTAACGTTGAGAGTCGTGTTGTGTGCGTATGCCCGGATCCAGTGCATTTACAGCTTATATATATATATATATATATATATATATATATATTTATATTTCTGTCAGGCCTGGAGATCATTTCGTGGCCATTTACTGTTTTTATACATATATATATATTTACATTTAGTCATGCCTGGAGTTTACTTCATGGCAGTTGATCGTCTTTATATATATATATATATATATATATATATATATATATATATATATATATATATTTATATTTAGTCTGCCTGGAGTTTACTTCGTGGTAGTTGATCGTCATATATATATATATATACACATTTCCGTCCCGACTAGAGTAGCGGTTGATCGTCCATATATATGTATATATATATATATTTACATTTAGTCCTGCCTAGAGTTTACTTCGTGGCAGTTGATCGTCTTTATATATATATATATATATATATATATATATATATATATATATATATTTACATTAAGTCCCGCCTGGAGTTTACTTCGTGGCGGTTGATCGTTCATATATATATATATATATATAAAACTGTTTACAACTTTCATACATATTGCATCATTATGTGAGCCTAGGAATCATGTGATCACAGATTCAGTCTCCTGAATCTAGATTCGGTTCCTGTGATGGACATTTTCAACTGTAACCAGCTTGTAAATTATTCACGGTGTTTGAATTTCCTTAGACGACTTTCATGCCCACAAGGAGTTCGGCACTACTTTATATCTTATTTTCTCGAAGATGCTTCGCATCTCAAAAATAAAAGCAATCAAACCGAACACATAATAAAATGAAGGTATCAAAGGCCTTAATTACTATTGAGCACAAGGGTTTGAAAAACATCTTTTACAAAATATCACTGCCATATCTCGTTAAAACCGAACTTTTATACAAAATTCAAACCCTTTGTATATAAGTGCAAACGAGGCATAACACTACTTCCAGACAACTGCACATAGACCTACACATACACATACATTCAGATAAATGTTAAAAATGAAAAGTAGCGATCACCGTGTTACCACGAATGTCGGGGGTGTCTAACACCTTCCCCTCGCGTAACCAAGCCCCCGGACCCTAACGAATCTTGGTTTCACAGACCAGTTAAGCAGTGTCACATCACTTGGTCTATGTGCAAACCTTTTCTCGGTTAAGTTGGTGCAACCATTTAAAAATACCAACTGATGACTCTTACAGTCAAATCGTCGACATATACATGTTGGACCTTTTCACAACTTATTTTTTCAAACAAATCTCACATAACATGAGAACACCAAAAGACAAGAACAGAAAAGGGACAAATAAAAATCCCAACGTCGACAATCAGTTGTGGACTGAAAATTCAAAGGCTGTGAACTCCTCACAGAGTATCATATAGGTAGCAAACCCAACGTCATTCCTTGTTACGCGTAACATAATATCCACATTATATTTTTACAGTGTATGTCGGCTACCTGACAACAGAACACATCCCCTTATTTCTAGGGTGGTTCTATTCAGTTATAACAATAAAGTTCATACCAAAGCAATTTGGTTTGGATTACATTAACTATCTCCAAAGAATTTTAAACAATTCAATAATTCAAGGAATCACATCACTAATCATATCAATTGAGTATTGCTGAAACAAATAGCTTAAACTCATTAATTTAAATAATCTTATCAATTGAGTCTAGGCGAAACAATTGGCGTAACTCACTACTTATAACAATCTTATCAACTGAGTTTATCCGAATTAAATGACATAACTCATTACATAAAACAGTTCATGAATAACAAGAACTTTTTAAAATTTAAATAACACACAGTTGAATATTTGAACGAATCATAAAAGTACATAAATGCGGAAACTCTCCTAATTTGCGTGTATTTCCCTTGTGTACATTACTAATGTCATTCGAATGATAACATATGTGACGCCCCCAAAATTAGGTATACATCACCCATCTTGAGTCGCCAGATACATGGTACAGAATTCAAATACAACTTAATAATACAACTGTCGTGTACAATACGACAAAACATAAACTGTGAGTTTGAATACAAATATTGTCTACTAGAGAGTATACAAACTCAAAAGGAGTCCTATTACAATTATTATCACACTATTTCACAGAATAGTGAGGACTACTAAAGCACCATCTAGGACCATCACTCCGTTCCCCGACTTGTCCCAGCTATATTCTCATTTCCTGAAGAGAACATTGAAAAAAAGGGTGAGCTCAAGTAGCCCAGTAAGAAATATTATGACTAAGATAATGCAAAATAAATTATCATTAGCCTTAAACAATGTTAAACTGATACAATATAACAAACATCAAGTTTAACTGCATCGGAACAAGCAATCTATTAAAAGAGTCAAGTAAAGAATAAAATCTACTATCTTTTATTATTTAAAAGATTTTTCATCACTTTTATCGCTGGGACTCAACTTAATAAATAATCCACATCATCGAATCACTCCTGCACTACGGCCAATGATATTCTTTAGTATCACGACCACAATTATCCATGCACTACGGGCCAAGAATATTTGTGTATTTATTAATGGTCATGATCATGCCTACAACTTTCCATCAATGCACTACGGGCCAATGAGGACTTTTACCACATCATTTGTAACATTATGGTCATAATTACACCGAATAATCCCTAGTCATAATCATACCAAGTCCATCTATGTACTACAGGCCACAGATGACTTTCAAAAAATATAAATATGAGGATGATGACAATGATATAAGAATTCAATAAAACAAGTTCAAGAATTAATTTGTCCAAGAACCAATAACGTCCAAATTGTCAACATGATACTGCTTTGTAGAGTAAAATTCAAGAATGCTTAGAAGAATATTTCCATGAAAAGAATGGAATAATAAAAGAAATCACCATGCATGTGGTACTTCGTATAGACAGGTTATTCCAATATAATACCAAATAACGGAACCAGGTCAGGCGAAATTCGCACCTACAGGATGTTCCAACAGAATAATAAAGATTGGAATAACAACAGAAATCACTATGCATGTGGTACTTCGCATAGATAAGTTATTCCAACAGAATACTAATAAGGACGGAATCAGGTCCGACGTAAGACGCACATACATGATATTCCAACAGAATAATAATAAAGACGGAACCAGGTCCGGCGTAAAACGCACAAACATGATATTCCAATAGAATAATAAAGACGGAATCAGGTCCGGCGTAAAACGCACAGACAGTATATTCCAACAGAATAGTAAAGACCGAATAATAGAAGAATGTCATCAAGTATAGGGCAGCCCGCGTATACAGGTTATTCCAACAGAATAATAAAGAATGGAATAACATAAGTTATCTTCATGAATACAAAAGAATAACACCCTTACGAGTACAACAAATAATATTCCCTACCTTAAGAAGAAGAGTACTGGATATATAAGTAGTGAAGTAGCACAATACTTTCTTCTTTCTCTCTATAGTTTATCTCTCTAGAGTTTCAGTGAATTCGTAAGAAAATAATGAAGGAATGAGCTTCTATTTATAGAAAAATGGACTGCCTAGTAACTAACTCATGAACGGTCCAGATTGATTTACTTTTAATCGGACGGTCCATAATTAAAGCAAAATCTTTTAAATAAAATATAATATTATATATATATATATATATTATATATATAACATGTGCAAGAAAAAAAGAATCACGGGTGGAAAACCTGTGAATTCATCTTACTCCCTCTGCCCATTTTTTCAAACCTATATATATATATATATATATAATATACAATAATAATACTCCTTACGTCCACCTTAATTTCCCCCTCCCCCACCCACCTTCCATTAATATATATATATATATATATATATATATATATATATATATATATATGTATATATAATACTTATATATATATGTATTCATATATATATATAAAGCGAAAACTGAGATAACTTCTACCGACAATTTTTTTTAAAATGGGAAAGTGGGGGGTCCAAATAATAATCAAAATTGACAACAATTACTATAGAAATAATTGAACAAAACTGAGTGACTTCTCACGTAAGCATCAATAATCAATACCGTGTGCTATTATGCAACCATACATATTACTGTACTTTTAACACCAGGTGTTTCAACAGTTAACGGTAAAACTTCTGCCGTTATTTTCATAAAATATTTTTGTCGTTTTCTCAATCCGACAATAATTTCGTTGTGGGGTCCACCAATGATTGTGCTGTTGTACGAATATTCCATGTTAAAACGAATATTTTTCGACCAATCAAATATTATATAACAACTTTTGTACTTTTCAAAATTTATAAATATTACCCACAACTATAACATTCTATCAAATTCATTCCATAATATTCAAAAATAATATTTATAGAAAATTCATCTTTATTCAAAAAGTTGGGGTTTTACAATCTCCCCTTCTTATGAAATTTCGCCTTCGAAATTAAGGTACGTACCTGGTATATTGAAGAGGTAAGGATACCTTGATTTCATTTCAGATTCTAACTCCCAAGTCATTTCCTCAACATCGTGGTTTCTCCACAAAACTTTGACTTGAGGTATAACCTTAGAGCGTAGAATATGTTCCTTCTTATCCAAGATTTGAACAGGAACCTCTTCATACGTCAAATCTTCCGCTATTTCGTCCGGTTCTAACTTAATAATGTGGTTTGGGTCTTTTACATATTTATGTAACATGGATATGTGAAAAACGTTATGAACACGAGACATACTTGGCGGTAAAGTGAGTCTATAGGCCACAGTTCCTACTCGATCGAGGATTAAAAATGGGCCAATGAATCGAGGATTGAGCTTTCCTCTCTTTCCAAATTTCGTAACTCCTTTCCACGGAGCAACTCGTAATAACACATGATCTCCTATATCAAATTCCACGTCCTTTCGATGAAGATCATCATAACTCTTTTGTCGATCTTGTGAGGTTTTTATACGTTGTCGGATCGTTTGAATCTTTTTCGTAGTCATACGTACCAACTCCGGTCCCAACAACGTTGCTTCGCCCACCTCATCCCAGCATACTGGAGAACGACACTTTCTTCCATACAACGCCTCGAATGGAGCCATGCCAATGCTTGCTTGATAACTGTTGTTGTAGGAAAACTCCACCAACTGTAAGAACTTGTCCCAACTTCCCTTGAAGTCAAGGACACAGAGTCTTAATAAATCTTCCAGAGTTTGAATAGTCCTCTATGATTGTCCGTCCGTCTGAGGACTGAATCGTAAATCCGTGCCCATAGCTTTTTGCAAACTAACCCAAAATAGTGAAGTGAATCTTGGGTCTCGATCAGAAACTATGGATACTGGCATACCATACAATCTTAAAACCTCGTTTATGTACATACGAGCAAGACGTTCAAGTGTATAAGTTTCTCGTATCAGTAAGAAATGAGCAGACTTGGTCAATCTATCAACAATGACCCAAATCGCATCTATGCCTTAAGAAAATTTGGGAAGACCGGTAATGAAATCCATGGTAATGCGCTCCCACTTCCATTCTAGAATTTCAAGTGGTTGCAATGGACCTTTTGGTACTTGATGCTTCGCCTTGACTCGTTGACACGTTAGACACCTTGAGATAAACAACGCTATCTCTCTCTTCATATTGCTCCACCGAAATGTATGACGAATATCATGATACATTTTGGTACTACCAGGATGGATTGCAAATGGTGTGTTATTCGCCTCCATCATGATTTTATACTTTAAATCAGGGTCGTTAGGAACACAAAGTTTGGAATTGACTCGAAGTATTCCTTCTTCATCGATTCTTGCTTCCGGCATAACACCTTCTTGCACTTTCTTCCTCATACGCATCATCTCCAGGTCTGTAGCTTGAGCAACTTTAACTTTATCAATTAAAGTCGGTTCTACTCGTATATTCGCCATCATCACATGGATCCCTGGAGTCTTTAACTCTATCTCCATCCTTTGCAAGTCACACAAAATGGGCCTTTGCGTTGACAATATCGCATTCACACTTGCATATGATCTTCTACTCAATGCGCCAGCTACCACGTTCACTTTTCTAGGATGATATTGGATGGTATGATCATAATCTTTCAACAGTTCAAGCCAACATCGTTGTCGCATGTTGAGTTCCTTTTGAGTGAAGAAATATTTGAGGCTTTTATGATCCGTAAAAATCTCCACTTTCTCCCCATACAAGTAATGCCTCTAAATCTTTAGTGCGAAGACAACAGCTGCCAAATCTAGATCATGAGTAGGATAATTCCTCTCATATTCTTTGAGTTGTCGTGAGGCATAGGCTATGACTTTCCCATGTTGCATGAGAACACATCCTAACCCTTTGCCCGAAGCATCACTGTAGATGACAAATCCCTCCGAACCAGATGGTATTGTCAGAATAGGTGATGAAATGAGTCTCCTCTAGAGTTCTTGAAAACTCTTCTCACATTCCTCGCTCCAACCGAACTTCGTATCTTTTCGAGTCAGCTGAGTTAGTGAAGTAGCGATTCGAGAAAACCCTTCTACAAATCTCCGATAATAACCAACTAAGCCGAGAAAGCTACTGTAAGACCCCAACTTATTATTAATAAAATTTAATTTTCTCTATTTTCTATTTTGAAATAGTAAGGGTTGATTTGATTAATGTGGATAGTTATGGGTAAAATACGCAAATATTTCAAAATAAGCAAGTGGTTATAAAATATTCATTGTTGTCGGGGAATATTCGTTTGGTCGTGGAATATTCGTACTGTCGGGGAATATTCGTACGATGGCGCAACCATGTGTGGGCCCCATAACAGAAAGCGATTGGATGAAGAAAACGACAAGTATAAGTTGTTTAAAAATAACGGCGTAGTTGTTACCGTTATACTGTTAAAATACTCGGTGGTTAAAACACAGTAGCACACGGTATTGCACCAATTATTAATTCTTACGTAAGAAGGCACTACTCAATAATGGTTACAGTAATTACTATTTAGTATTTTATTTTATTAATTTAATAATTGCTGCGTTGATATTTTATATTGCTGTTGTTTCAATAATTGTCATTACATAGTATTTTTTCATTATCGAAGCATTAATTCATATTATCTAAATAATATTATTAGAAAATATTATTGGCAATGTCTAGAAAGTTCTGTCTAAGGAGAGGTTAGGTCACCTAATTGCGCGCCAGTAAAGAGAGATCCTTATTGGAAAGCCCCCTCTTTCTTGGGAACTGTCTGGTTGTTAGTAATGTGATTCTGTAATATTATTCGTGAATAATTAATTATTGATTTATATGATGAGGAAAATATTGATTTTATGTGGATATAGATGGAGAAAATTTTTAATGTGACAATTGTTGAAAATTAAAATTTTATTTTTTTTCTGATAAAATAATTCATTTAAATATATTATTATATTTTTAATAATATAATAATAGTGATATTTTTATAATGAATAGAGGATATGAGTTTATGAGGAAAAAGAGTATTTTTGTTGCAATAAATATTAAAAAACAGATTTTGTGTGTCGGTAGACCCATTTCTTGACTGAAATTTGATTATAAACTGAAAAATCGCCCATTTGTGAATTTTGGTCAATTTCTGTTTGGAATTTGGAAAAATTTTCTTTTGCAAAGTTGTAGAGAATTGAATTTCCTATAAAAACTAGCGAGATTTGAATTTTCTGACAAAAGGGCTATTTATTGTGAATTATTGAAGTTCTGAAGCTTCGAAATATTTGATTTTTGGAAGTATAAAATATTTAAAATGACAAAAACGTTTTTTGTCATTATTATGGGTCTTGCATGTGTTAAAATTGGCTGAATTCAGATCTCTAAATGTGGGCGTAGGAATAAAAATTAATATTTTATTAAATTTTTTACTTTGGTGTTCTAAGCATTTTCTTATAAATAGGGTGCTTAAGTTAGAATTGAAAATCACAAAAGAAACTGAAGTTTTCTCTCTCTATATTATCGAGCTTATTCTTGTGAGTATTTTGAGTATACTTTGAGTATTGCTATACGGTGCAAGTTCAACTCATAGCCTATATCCGGTGTTTCAACTAGAAGTACTGTCTTTCGAGGTAAGAGATATTTGTTTTAAAATGATATTATTTCTTCTAATATCATTATGCCGAAGTATTGATCTGAACTTTTAATCAAATTTGTAACTTTTTGTGTCGGAGTTACTATTAACGTATACGACACTATTCACGTATACGACACTATTCACGAATACGGCACTATTCATCGAAAAATGAAAATTTTCCTTTTCGTCTAAAATATCTATTGTGGATACTAGCTTTGATTGTATCCATGTTTTGATCATTCTTGAATTTTACACCACTATGATTATTTTTGAGGTATTTTTGGACATGGTTAAAACAAAGTACGAATCCTTAATCCTTAATCCTTTTCATTTTGTTTCACTGGATTCGTTTATTTAAAAATATTTTTCATCATCCTCAGTCTTAAATGATGATATTATTGAATATCTTTGGCCTGTAGTGCAAAGATGAATGATTTTTGATGAATATCTTTGGCTCGTAGTGCAAAGATGAACATGTGTTTAGATGAACTTGACCAACTGATGAATATCTTTGGCCTGTAGTGCAAAGATGAATATTTGATTCCAGTTATATATTGATTGATGTTACAGGGATAAAAGATAGACGATGAACATTTAAATTCATACATAGAAGATAATAGTTTGCATTCTCTACTTAACTCTTCTAATGAATTATTATTTCCGCTGCAAATATTGATTTAAAACTTGTTGTCTATTGTGTTCTATTAGATTTTTTCCTTGTTGAAGACTAATGATAATTTGTTGTATATTATCTAAGTCATAATATTCTTTACTGGGCTAGTTGAGCACACCCTTTTCCTTTTTGTTCCATTTTTCTTCTCAGGAGGCGAGAATATAGTGAGTACGAGTTGGGGTATGGAATGAAGGTTCTAGAGAGAGTTGTTTAGTAGTCCTCACCATTTTGTAAAATAATGTATCAATAAATGTGATGAGGATTTATTTGAGTATATATATTTTCTAGAAGATAATGTTTGTATTCAAACTCACAGTTTTACTGTTGTAATAATAAAGTTGTAGTTATTTCTGTACCATGTATTGACAACTCAAAATGGGTGATGTATACCTATTTTGGGGGCGTCACAGTTGGTATCAGAGCTTAGGGATATGATCTCTGGCGGAGATCGGAGAATAGAACTAGGAGGGGAGAGACGAGTAAATCCTTCGCTAGTGTGTCCTACCTAAGCTTATTTGTTAGTTGGTCAGTATATAGGGATATTATGTGATATATTGATTTCCTTAATTAACCCTTGTTTTATGACAGTGTTTGAGAATGTCGACTGAGAATATTAACAGTGGAAATGAGACCGTGGAGACGCCTGTACTCACAAACAAGGAGAACGTGCAACAGGCTGACAATGTTCTTCCTGTGAACAACACCACTGAGCAGATGATGAACGGGGGGATGTTCAGAAGCTTTTTGCAGTTCATGCAAAATCAGACGAGGGAGACTCGTGTTCAAAATACAGGAGGAAATGATAGCAATTCACGGGTTGTCACAGCCAAACAGTTCAAAGAGTTGGGACCACCAGAATTTAAGGGAAAGCCAGATCCGATCATGGCGGAAACATGGGTCAAACAAATTACCAAGATATTCGATGTCTTGGGATGCACGGAGGAACAGAAGGTTCCATTTGCCACCTTTATGTTCCGTGGTGAGGCAGACTACTGGTGGGAGTCAATGAAGCTTACCCATCCAGCCGCACTCAGCATGTCTTGGGATACGTTTCAGAAACTATTTAATGACAAATATTTTCTTGAAAGTGTTCGTCATATGAAGGAAGTGGAGTTCATCAGATTAGAACAAAACAACATGACGGTGTCTCAGTACGAGGCAAAGTTTGCAGAGTTATCCAGGTTTGCACCTCATTTGGTGGAGAATGAGGAACGTATGACGCGGATGTTTCTGAGAGGTTTGAAACCCGACATACGACAATATCTCATTTCTCATAAATTTTCTCTCTATTCAGATGTTGTAAACAGGGCTCAATTATTAGAGCGAGATAACGAGTACGATCAACCGAGGGACCACAATCAGGATCATACCGGAGATAGCTGTCAACAAAACAACGATAACCAGCGGAGAAAGAAAAAGACGGAAAAAAATGGTAACTACTCTGGTGGTAATCATGGCCATGAAAATAGAAGAAGCGAGTCAGGAGGAGATTTTAAAAAGAGGAGATTTAACAACGACCATGTGAAGACGACAGTGCCGGCAACAACTGGTTCTAAGGGAGGAGAACGACCACCGATCATATGCTATAAATGCGAGAAAGAGGGACATATCAGTCCAAACTGCCCACAACAGTTTAAGGTATGCTATAATTGTGGAAAGGAAGGACATATCGCTCGAGATTGTATGGTAGCAAAACCTAGTTCAGCGGGGACGGTGACTCAAAAGACTGTCCCAGAAAAGTCAAAGTTAACGGTTCCTGGAAGAGCGTTTGTTGTGACTGGTCAAAATGCGAGGAACCCAAACGAGGTGATCACGGGTAAGCTATTTATAAATTCTTGCAAAGTTTATACCTTACTTGATACCGGTGCTACCCATTTATTTATCTCTCCTGCTTGTGCTCAACGTTTAAACTTGACTCTGGATAAATTAGATTTTGACCTATCTGTGGAAACTTCGTTAGGAGAAACTTTCATCACATCCACTGTTTATAAATCTTTTTTGATTCAAGTTGGCACCATCACCTTACCTGTTGACCTTATCTCTTTAAAGATACTTGCTTTTGACGTGATTTTAGGGATTGATTAGTTAACTACTCATCATGCCAAAATTGATTATTTTCGTAAGGTTGTTAGTTTTCATATTCCTAACCAACCTATTGTACGAATTCAAACAACTAAACCATTAAAATCAATCACTGGCATATCTAATCATAAAGCTATTCGTTTATTAAAAAACAGATGTCAAGCTTTCTTAGCCCATGTTATGGATTTGAATAAAGACACGTCAAATTTGAATAATATTCCTGTTCTTATTAACTTTCCTGACGTATTTCCTGAAGAACTTCCCGGTCTACCCCCAGAACGTGAAGTTGAATTCTTTATTAATCTTGAACCTGGTACAAAGCCCATTTCTAAAACCCCATATCGAATGGCTCCTATTGAACTTCAGGAGTTAAAGGTCCAACTACAGGAATTGTTGGACATCAGTTTCATTCGTCCTAGTACATCTCCTTGGGGTGCTCCTGTTTTATTCATAAAGAAGAAAGACGGGAGTATGTGACTTTGTATTGACTATCGGGAATTGAACCATGTCACCATCAAGAATAGGTATCCTCTACCTCGTATTTATGACCTGTTTGACCAGTTGCAAGGAGCACAATTCTTTTCAAAGATCGATCTTCGTTCTGGATATCATCAGCTGAAGATTAGAACTGGGGATATTCCAAAGACTGCCTTCAGAACTCGATACGGGATTTATGAATTTTTAGTCATGTCTTTTGGATTGACTAATGCTCCCGCGGCTTTCATGGATATGATGAACCAAGTATTCAAGGAATATTTGGATCAGTTCGTTGTTGTTTTTATTGATGACATCCTCATATATTCCAAAAGTCGTGAAAATCATGAGCACCATTTGAATCTGGAACTCCAAAGGCTTCGTGAAAACAAACTATATGCCAAATTAAAGAAATGCGAGTTCTGGCTTGAGGAAGTAGCATTCCTTGGGCACGTGGTGTCGAAACATGGAGTATCTGTTGATTTGGCGAAGATTGAAGAAATACAAAGTTGGGAACAAGCGAAGTCGGTGACTGAAGTACGTAGCTTTTTGGGCTTAGCTGGTTATTATCGGAGATTCCTGGAAGGGTTTTCTCGAATCGCTACTCCATTAACCCAGCTAACTCGGAAGGATACAAAATTTTTTTGGAGCGAAGAATGCGAGAAGAGTTTTCAAGAGCTCAAGAGGAGACTCATTTCGGCACCTGTTCTAACAATACCATCTGGTACGGATGGATTTGTTATCTACAACGATGCTTCAGGCAAAGGGTTACGATGTGTTCTCATGCAACGTGGGAAAGTCATAGCTATGCCTCGCGACAACTTAAACAGTATGAGAGGAATTATCCTACTCATGATCTAGAGTTGGTAGCAGTCGTTTTTGCGCTAAAGATATGGAGGCACTACCTATATGGGGAGAAAGTGGAGATATATTCAGACCATAAAAGCCTTAAATATTTCTTCACTCAAAAAGAACTCAACATGCGGCAGTGACGTTGGCTCGAGCTATTGAAATACTACAACCACACTATTCAATACCATCTTGGAAAAACGAACGTGGTAGCTGACGCGTTGAGTAGAAGATCATATGCAGGAACGAGTGCGATGATGTCAAGTATACGCATAGAGCCAACTTTAATAGAAAAAGTTAAGGTTGCTCAAGCCACCGACCTGGAGCTGATGCGTATGAAGAAGAAAGTACAAGGAGCTATTCTGGAAGCGAGAATTGATGAAGAAGGAATACTTCGAGTCCACTCTAGACTTTGTGTTCCTAAGGACTCTGATTTGAGGTACAAGATTATGATGGAGGCGCACAATACACCATTTGCAATCCATCCTGGAAGTACTAAAATGTATCGTGATCTTCGACATACATTTTGGTGGAACAATATGAAGAGAGAGATTGCAAAGTTTATCTCGATGTGTTTAACTTATCAACGTGTAAAGGTGGAGCATCTAGTACCTAAGGGTCCGTTGCAACCACTTGAGATTCCGAAATGGAAGTGGGAACACATTACCATGGATTTCGTTACTGGTATTCCTACGGTTTCTCAAGGCATCAATGCTATTTGGGTTATTGTTGATAGATTAACCAAATCTGCTCGTTTCTTGCCGATACGGGAGACTTATTCCCTTGAACGTATTGCTAGTATATATGTAAATGAGATTGTGAGGTTGCATGGCATGCCAGTATCCATAGTTTCGGATCGTGACCCAGGATTCACTTCAAGATTTTGGGTTAGCTTGCAAAAAGCTATGGTCACAGATTTACGATTCAGTTCGGTATACCATCCTCAAATGGATGGACAATCAGTGAGGACTATTCAAACTCTTGAAGATTTATTAAGACTCTGTGTCCTAGACTTCAAGGGCAGTTGGGATAAGTATTTACCATTGGTGGAATTGTCCTACAACAACAATTATCAGACAAGTATAGGTGTGGCTCCATTTGAAGCATTATATGGACGAAAGTGTCGCTCTCCCATATGTTTGGATGAGGTGGGTGAAGCAACATTGTTGGGACCCGAGTTAGTACGTATGACTACCGAAAAGATCCAAATGATTCGACAACGTATACAAATGACACAAGATCGACAAAAGAGTTATGCGGATCTTCATTGAAAGGACGTGAAATTTAGTATTCGAGATCACATATTGTTGCGTGTAGCTCCATGGAAGGGAGTTACAAGATTTGGGAAATGAGGAAAGCTCAATCCACGATTTATTGGTCCATTTCAAATTCTTGACCAAGTAGGAAATGTATCCAATAGACTCACGTTACCTCCGAGTATGTCTCATATTCATAATGTGTTTCACATATCTGTACTTCGTAAATATGTGAAAGACCTAAACCACGTTATTGAGTTAGAACCAGACGAGATAGCCGAAGACTTAACGTACAAAGAGGTACCTGTCAAGATCTTGGATAGGAAGGAGCATGTCCTACGCACAAAGGTCATACCACAAGTTAAAGTTTTGTGGAGGAATCATGCTATAGAGGAAATGACCTGGGAGTTGGAAATGGAAATGAAAGCGAGGTATCCTCATCTTTTCGAAACACCAGGTACGTAAGTCAATTTCAAGGACGAAATTTCATAAGGAGGGGAGGTTGTAAGACCCCAACTTATTATTAATGAAATTTAATTTTCTCTATTTACTATTTTGAAATAGTAAGGGTTGATTTGATTAATGTGGATAGTTATGGGTAAAATACGCAAATATTTCAAAATAAGCAAGTGGTTATAAAATATTCATTGTTGTCGGGGAATATTCGTTTGGTCGTGGAATATTCATACTATCGAGAAATATTTGTAAGACGGCGCAGCCATGTGTGGGCCCCATAACGGAAAGCGATTGGATGAAGAAAACGACAAGTATAAGTTGTTTAAAAATAACAGCGTAGTTGTTACCGTTAATACTGTAAAAATACTCGGTGGTTAAAACACATTAGCACACGGTATTGCACCAATTATTGATTCTTACGTAAGAAGGCACTACTCTATAATGGTTACAGTAATTACTATTCAGTATTTTATTTTATTGATTTAATAATTGTTGCGTTGATATTTTATATTACTGTTGTTTCAATAATTGTCATTACACAATATTTTTCATTATCGAAGCAATAATTCATATTATCTGAATAATATTATTAGAAAACATTATTGGCAATATCTAGAAAGTTCTGTCTAAGGAGAGGTTTGGTCACCTAATTGCGCGCCAGTAAGGAGAGATCCTTATTGGAAAGCCCCCTCTTTCCTGGGAACTGCCTGGTTGTTAGTAATGTGATTCTGTAATATTATTCGTGAATAATTAATTATTGATTTATATGATGAGGAAAATATTGATTTTATGTGGATATAGATGGAGAAAATTTTTAATGTGACAATTGTTGAAAATTAAAATTTTATTTTTTTTCTGATAAAATAATTCATTTAAATATATTATTATATTTTTAATAATATAATAATAGTGATATTTTTATAATGAATAGAGGATATGAGTTTATGAGGAAAAAGAGTATTTTTGTTGCAATAAATATTAAAAAACAGATTTTGTGTGTCGGTAGACCCATTTCTTGACTGAAATTTGATTATAAATTGTAAAATCGACCGTTTGTGGATTTCGGTCAATTTTTATTTTGAATTTCGAAAAACTTTCTTCTGCAAAGTTGTAGAGAATTGAATTTCCTATAAAAACTCGCGGGATTCGAATTTTCTGACAAAAGAGCTATTTATTGTGAATTATTGAAGTTCCGAAGCTTCGAAATAATTGATTTATGGAAGTATAAAATATTTAAAATGACAAAAATGTTTTTTTGTCATTATTGTGGGTCTTGCATGTGTTAGAAGTGTCTGAATTCAGATCTCTAAATGTGGGCGTAGGAATAAAAATTAATAAATTAATATTTTATTAAATTTTCTATTTTGGTGTTCTAAGCATTTTCCTATAAATAGTGTGCTTAAGTAGAATTAAAAATCACACCCGAAACTGAAGTTTTTTTTTCTCTCTCTATATTATCGAGCGTATTCTTGTGAGTATTTTAAGTATACTTTGAGTATTGCTATACGGTGCAAGTTCAACTCATAGCCTATATCCGGTGTTTCAACTAGAAGTACTGTCTTTCGAGGTAAGGGATTTTTTTTTAAAAATTATATTATTTCTTCTAATATCATTATGCCGAAGTATTGATCTAAACTTTTAATCAAATTTGGAACTTTTTGTGTCGAAATTACTATTCACGTATACGGCCGTATTCACGTATACGACACTATTCACGAATATGACACTATTCATCGAAAAATAAAAATTTTCCTTTTCGTCTAAAATATCTATTGTGGATACTAGCTTTGATTGTATCCATGTTTTGATCATTCTTGAATTTTACACCACTATGATTATTTTTGAGGTATTTTTGGACATGGTTAAAACAAAGTACGAATCCTTAATCCTTAATCCTTGTCATTTTGTTTCATTGGATTCGTTTCTTTAAAAATATTTTTCATCATCCTCAGTCTTAAATGATGATATTATTGAATATCTTTGGCCTATAGTGCAAAGATTAATGATTTCTGATGAATATCTTTGGCCCGTAGTGCAAAGATGAACAGGTGTTTAGATGAACATGACCAACTGATGAATATCTTTGGCCTGTAGTGCAAAGATGAATATTTGATTCCAGATATATATTGATTGATGTTACATGGATAAAAGATAGATGATGAACTTTTAAATTCATACATAGAAGATAGTAGTTTGCATTCTCTACTTAATTCTTCTAATGAATTATTATTTCTGCTGCAAATATTGATTTACAACTTGTTGTCTATTGTATTCTATTTGATTTTTTCCTTGTTGAAGACTAATGATAATTTGTTGTATATTATCTTAGTCATAATATTCTTTACTGGGTTAGTTGAGCTCACACTTTTCCTTTTTGTTCCATTTTTCTTCTCAAGAGGCGAGAATATAGTGAGTACGAGTCGGGGTTTGGAATGAAAGTTCTAGAGAGAGTTGTTTAGTAGTCCCCACCATTTTGTAAAATAATGTATCAATAAATGTGATTAGGATTTATTTGAGTATAGATATTGTCCAGAAGATAATGTTTGTATTCAAACTCACAGTTTTACTGTTGTAATAATAAAGTTGTAGTTATTTCTGTACCATGTATTGACAACTTATAATGGGTTATGTATACCTATTTTGGGGGCATCACAGCTACGTACTTCGGTCACTGATTTAGGTTGCTCCCAGCTTTGAATAGCTTCAATCTTTGCTGAGTCAACAGATATTCCATGACTTGATACCACGTGCCCAAGGAATGCTACTTCCTCAAGCCAGAACTCGCATTTCTTCAACTTGGTATAAAGCTTATATTCACGAAGCTTTTGGAGTATCTGCCTCAAGTGTTGCTCACGGTCTTCACGGGTTTTGGAATATATGAGGATGTCATCATTAAAGACGACTACAAAGTGATCCAAATATTCCTTGAATACTCGGTTCATCATATCAATGAAGGCAGCAGGAGCATTAGTCAATCCAAAGGATATGACTAGGAATTCATAATGCCCGTACTGAATTCTGAAAGCCGTCTTTGGAATGTCGTCGGTTCTAATCTTCAATTGGTGATATCCAGAACCAAGATCAATATTTGAAAAGAATTTGACTCATTGCAACTGGTCAAATAGGTCATCAATACGTGGCAATGGGTACCTATTTTTGATGGTGACATGATTCAACTCCCGATAATCAATACAAAGTCGCATACTCCCATCTTTCTTTTTTCACGAATAGAATAGGAGCACCCCAAGGAGAAGTACTAGGATAAATGAAACCGATGTCTAACAATTCCTGTAGTTGGGTCTTTAACTCTTAATGTTCAATAGGAGCCATTCGATATGGGGCTTTGGAAATGGGTTTTGTACCGGGTTCAAGGTCGATACAAAATTCAATTTCATGCTCTGGGGGTAGGCCAGGAAGTTCTTCAGGGAATACGTCAGGAAATTCATTAACAATAGAAATATCATTCAAAACTGACGTATTTTTGTTTAGATCTGTGACGTGGGCTAAGAAAGCTTGACATCTATTTTTTAATAAACGAATAGCTTTATGGCTTGAGATGACAGTGATTGATTTAAATGGGTTGGTTGATTGAATTCGCATAATAGGTTGGTTAGGAATATGAAAGCTAACAACCTTACGAAAACAATCAATTTTTGAATGATGTATAGTTAACCAATCAATCCCTAGAATCACATCAAATGCAAGTATTTTCAAAGAAATAAGATCGACAGGTAACGTCTAGGTGATGATTTGAACTAAAAAAGACTTATAAATAGTGGATGTAATGAAGGTTTCTCCCAACGAAGTTTCAACAGATAAGTCAAAATCTAATTTCTCCGGAGTCAAATTTAATTGTTGAGCGCAAGTAGGAGAAATAAAATAATGGGTAGAACCGGTATCAAATAAGGTATAGACTTCGCTAGAGTTTATGATAAGCTTACCCGTGATGACCTCATTCGGGTTCCTTGCTTTCTGGGAGGTCACGACAAATGCTCTCCCTTGCACCACCGGCTTTAACTTTTCTGGAACGGCCTTTGATGCCTCCATCCTAGCTGAACTTTTCTTTGGTGAATGACAAAATCGGGCTAGGTGACCTTCTCTTCCATAATTATAACACGCTTTGGTTGGCATCACGCAGTTTGGACTGATATGTCCCTCCCCTCCGCATTTGAAGCATATGATAGGTGGTCGTTCTCCTTCCTTAACCATGGTTGCTGGTGCTGACGTCTTTTCATCATTGTTGAATCTCCTTTTCTTGAAATGTCCATTTTTACTGTCTTGACTATGATTACCACCGAAGTGGTTACCGTTTCTGGCATGTTGATTCCCTCCACGTTTGTTGTCACCACTTCGATGACTGATACCACTGGTATTTTCATGCTGCCGGCTGCTTTCTCTTGGTTGTGTTGACTCGTTACCGCACTCCAATAACTGAGCCCTATTTATAACATCTGAGTACAAACACAATTTATGAGAAATAAGATATTGACGTATCTCCGATTTCAAACCTCTTAAAAACATTCGAGTCATTTTCTCCCCATTATCGACCAAATGGGATACAAACCGGGATAACTCCGCAAATTTAGCCTCATATTGCGACACGGTCATATTATTTTGTTCCAATTTGATAAAATCCATTTCTTTCATGTGACGAATACTCTCGGGAAAGTACTTGTCGTTGAATAGCTCTTGGAACTTCTCCCAAGACATCTTGAGTGCGTCAGGCTGGGTACGTTTTACAGATTCCCACAAGTAATCTGCCTCTTCACGCAACATGAAGGTGGCGAAGAGAACCTTTTGCTCCTCAGAGTATCCCGAGACATCAAATATCTTGGTGATCTGTTTATCCATGCTTCCGCCTTAAGTGGTTTTGGCTCTCCAATAAACGCCGGTTGTCCCAGCTCCTTGAACTGTTTAGCGGTGACCATCCGAGAGTTTCTAGTGTTTCCACCTATATTTTGGACAGGAGTCGCTCTCGCCTAATGTTGCATGAATTGCATAAAGCCTCTGAACAATTCATCATTCATTATTTGGTCAGTATTGTTGTTTGTATGAGGATTGTCGCCTTCCTGATGCACATTCTCCTGATTATTGATATGTGGAGACTCAACGGTCTCTTGTTCTCCATTGCAATTCTCAACATTCTCGGATGTCATTTTCAGATACTGCCACAAAACAAGGGTTAGTTGACCAACCAATTAAATACAAAATAAATTTAAGTAGGTCATACTTATGAAGGAATTCCCTGTCTCTCCCTTCCTAGTTCTAGTCTCATATCTTAGCCAGGGATCATATCTCTAAGCTTTGATACCAACTGTGACGCCCCCAAAATTAGGTATACATCACCCATCTTGAGTCGCCAGATACATGGTACATAATTCAAATACAACTTAATAATACAACTGTCGTGTACAATACGACAAAACATAAACTGTGAGTTTGAATACAAATATTGTCTGCTAGAGAGTATACAAACTCAAAAGGAGTCCTCATTACAATTATTATCACACTATTTCACAGAATAGTGAGGACTACTAATGCACAATCTAGGACCATCACTCCGTTCCTCGACTTGTCCCAGCTATATTCTCATTTCCTGAAGAGAACAGTGAAAGAAAGGGTGAGCTCAACTAGCCCAGTAAGAAATATTATGACTAAGATAATGCAGAATAAATTATCATTAGCCTTAAACAGTGTTAAACTGATACAATATAACAAACATCAAGTTTAACTGCAGCGGAACAAGCAATCCATTAAAAGAGTCAAGTAGAGAATAAAATCTACTATCTTTTATGATTTAAAAGGTTTTTCATCACTTTTATCACTGGGACTCAGCTTAATAAATAATCCACATCATCGAATCACCCCTGCACTACGGCCAAAGATATTCTTTAGTATCATGACCATAATTATCCATGCACTACGGGCCAAGAATATTTGTGTATTCATTAATGGTCATGATCATGCCTACAACTGTCCATCAATGCACTACGGGCCAATGAGGACTTTTACCACATCATTTGTAACATTACGGTCATGATTACACCGAATAATCCCTGGTCATAATCATACCAAGTCCATCTATGCACTACAGGCCACAGATGACTTTCAAAAAATATAAATATGAGGATGATGACAATGATATAAGAATTCAATAAAACAAGTTCAAGAATTAATTTGTCCAAGAACCAATAACGTCCAAATTATCAACATGATACTGCTTTATAGAGTAAAATTCAAGAATGCTCAGAAGAATATTTTCATGAAAAGATACTGGATGAAGCGCAATTATCAAGGATATTCCACTAATTTCATGAAGTATAGAAGTTAAAACTTTAACCAACTGAGTATAATAAAGAATGGAATAACAAAAGAAGTCACCATGCATGCGGTACTTCGCATAGACATGTTATTCCAACAGAATACTAAATAACGGAACTAGGTCTGGCGAAATTCGCACCTACAGGATGTTCCAACAGAATAATAAAGAATGGAATAACAATTGAAATCACCATGCATGCGGTTCTTCGCATAGACAGGTTATTCCAACAAAATACTAATAAGGACGGAATCAGGTCCGGCGTAAGACGCACAGACAGGATATTCCAACAGAATAATAATAAAGACGGAACCAGGACCGGCGTAAAATGTACAGACAGGATATTCCAACAGAATAATAAAGATGGAATCAGGTCCGACGTAAAACGCACAGACAGGATATTCCAACAGAATAGTAAAGACGGAATAATAGAAGAATGTCACCAAGTATAGGGTAGCCCGTGTATACAGGTAATTCCAATAGAATAATAAAGAATAGAATAACATAAGTTCTCTTCATGAATATAAAAGAATAACACCCCTTACGAGTACAACAAATAATATTCCTTACCTTAAGAAGAAGAGTACTGGATATATAGGTAGTGAAGTAGCATAATACTTTCTTTTTTCTCTCTATAGTTTATCTCTCTAGAGTTTCAGCGAATTTGTAAGAAAATAATGAAGGAATGAGCTTCTATTTATAGAAAAATGGACTGCATAGTAACTAACTCATGAACGGTCCAAATTGATTTACTTTTAATTGGACAGTCCATAATTAAAGCAAAATTTTTTAAATAAAATATAATATTATATATATATATATATATATATATATATATATATATATATATATATATATAACATGTGCAAGAAAAAAAGAATCACGAGTGGAAGACCCGTGAATTCATCTTACTCCCTCTGCCCATTTTTTCAAACCTATATATATATATAATATAATATACAGTAATAATACTCCTTACGTCCACCCTAATTCCCCCCCACCCACCTTCCATTAACAATATTATATATATATATATATATATATATATATATATATATGTATTCATATATATATAAAACGAAAATTGAGATAACTTCTACCGACAAATTTCTTTTAAAATGGGAAAGTGGGGGGGGGGGGGGTCCAAATAATAATCAAAATTGACAACAATTACTATAGCAATAATTCAACAAAACTAAGTAACTTCTCACGTAAGCATCAATAATCAATACCGTGTGCTACTATACAACAACGCGTATTACTGTACTTTTAACACCGGGTGTTTCAACAGTTAACGGTACAACTTTCGCCGTTATTTTCATAAAGTATTTTTGTCATTTTCTCAATCCGATAATAATTCCATAGTGGGGTCCACCAATGATTGTGCCGTTATACGAATATTCCCTGTTAAAACGAATATTCCCAGACCAATCGAATATTATATAACAACTTGCGTACTTTGCAAAATTTTTAAATATTACCCACAACTAAAACATTATATCAAATTCATTTCATAATATTCAAAAATAATATTTATAGAAAATTATCTTTATTCAAAAAGTTGGGGTTTTACAACATACAATATCCATAAGGATTTATTTAAATAACTTGAGTATTATTATTTATAGTTACTGTCGGTAATTATTCGTACAACCATTTCGGTATTTCTGTTTAACGAAAACTCATTCCCGAGCATCTTCCCATACCATTTTTTTATTCCCTCACTATGTTAATGTCTAATTAACACTTAAGCTTATACATTCCATATTAACACATTTTAACCGATAAAATTATAATACATATTTTTCAGTTTTACTTTAATTAATTTTTCTTAACCCTAATTTCACCATTAAATCTCCTTAACTAATTTTTTATTTTTTATTCTTCTGGCCCAACTTAGTTAATTATATGATGAACTCATTGAAATTTTTCCAGGTTTTTCCTTTCCTTTTTGGTATTTATTTAGGGGTTGCTTCTGTCCAAAATTACAATATTCATTATAATTTGAAAAATCTTTCAAAAATTATGAAACTTGAACATATGTACTCTATATCAGTGAGTAACTCTGTTCGTTCCCAGTAGGCACACAATAGATCTAGAAGGGGGGGGGGGGGTTGAATAGATCCTCTTGTTTTTCAAATACTTTTCTCGTTTATTTTATATTGCTAATTGAATTAACATATGACAAACATAAGAATCTTTTCAAGCACAACGGAATAAGTAAAAGATACACTTCATTGATATATTCATAATCATACATACATTATTCTTAGAATTAGTTAAGTGGTAAACAGTTAATATATACATAGCAGTTATAGCAGTTAGGTACATAATATAAATGACATAAAGTAAATGACACACGTGATTTTAAGTGGTTTAGAGACTTAAGCTCCTAATCCACTCTTCTGCTTTCAATTAACAAGATTTCAACTAAGGAAAGACTGTGACAACCCGAGAATTTAGACAATTTATGAAAATCTTAAATGATAGAACTAAGGTCAAATAATAGACCTAGACAGAAAATAAGTGTATGCGTATGGTGTTATTGGGATTGAATTTTGAGGATTTCAAAATTCGGTGAAGGATATAGGTGAATTATTCAGGATTAAGTGTTTATGTGATTATGATCTGTGTATATGGTTATGTTCTGTGTACAGAATGTGGTTAAGGGTCAAGGGTTGATCAGATAAATTATATCTGTAACAAACCTAATTTCTAATTTTTGGAACCCTATTTGTTCAGTGGTGGAAATTAATGGCTAAAATTAGCAATGCTAATTAGGAAACCCTAATCCTAATTATTTTAATTTATGAGTAATTAAAAAACTCTAATCTAATTACGAGATTTAATTTCTAAAATTAGAAAATTAATTTTTCTATTAGAAACCCTAATTATTGGATTATAAACCCTAATCCGTGATGTTGACCCTAATTGCTTAATTAGCAATTTTAATTAGGAAATACTAATCCTAATTAGCAAGAATGAAAGTATGATTAAGGAATTTTAAATATAATTAGTAACTCCTAATTATAATTTTTGGAATGTTAATTTTCTATTTTGAAAACCGAAATTGGAAATTGTAGAAGTTAAATTACAAAGTTAAGGGTTAAAACCTAAACCCTAAAATGCTAAATCCTAGATTTTAGATTGCTCAAACCCTAAATCCTAAGGGTATTATCAATTGGCCAAAATCTAGAAAATTAAGGAAATGGCAAAAATGACCTTATGTCACATTTTTTTAGCTAACTTGTGAATCTTGATAAATCCTTGGTTGTTCAACAACCCTAGGCCTATACTTAGCATAGCCATGTGACTCCTTCAATGCAAATCAGCCATCTAGCAAGCCAAATACATTGGATCAAGAATTATATAAATAATTAAAGAGAGAGAAAATGCTACCTTATTTTCTCAAATCAACCAAGCCATCCTCTCTCTCCATTTTCGAAAATTTAGAGTAAGAGGGAGTGAGAATTTAAGCCATGATCAAGAATTAGCAAACCAAAAATCAGAATCAAAAGTCAGAAATCGAAAATCAAGCATAAAAGGTATAAAATCTCAAAATTTTGAAATCCTTCGATTCCTTGTTAATTGTTGCAATTGATTGTGCAAATATGTGTTATAAGGTGTCAATTAGAGATCTGGGTTGTTGGATCATGGATCCATAACACCTAGATGCTCGAATCTAGCAATATATAAAATCTGGAAAAAATTGGAAAATATTGACTGACAAGCAAATGTCAGGGCCTTTAGATCCGTGTATGATAAGTTTTTTGTGTGTTTTATGTTATAGATCTCTAGTATGCTATGTGTTCTTTAATCTGGGACTTGAATCAAGTCCTGATCTTGTCTAGATCAAAAGTTATTCACGGTTAAACGTAGTTGACCGATCACAAAAAACCAAAATCTGGAAAACCCAGAAAATTTCCAGACTCGGACAGTGATTTTGTAGACCTTAGATCTTGCTGTGGTTTAAATATTTGGCTATGTTGTTAATTGATCCTTGTAGCTTGACATGATATCTACACTATAAAAGTTTTAGATCACCCAGATCGGTATCAGGATCTTAGTAATTACCGGTCAAACATGCGTTGACCATCACGCTGATGAATGTTTCTGGGAAAACCCAGATTTTTAAGAATACGTTCTGGTCTCTACTTTGACCGACCCAGATCTGGTGTATGTAATGTTTTTAAGTTGATTTTATATGATATAATTATAACCTGACATCAGGACTACAATATAGAATCACTAGATCAAGCAAAACAATTCTGCAAAACAAGGATTTAAGGACTCAAAATAGGGACCGTGACTGTTGACAAATTCTAGAAAACCCAGAATTTGATGAAAGGGTTTGACAACATTTTCTGAAGCTTGAATCTATTTTATACGTTGTTAATTGGTCAAGATCTTGGTTGTTAGTTGTAGTTCTACACTTATACTACAATATTAATGCAATTTAGACACCCAGAATCATTAAGAACCTACATTAAACACCGGTCAAACCAAGCCACCCGAACACTGTTTAGAACACTCAAGAACACCAATGGCTACAGGCAAGTGTCGTTAAAGACCTATAGCGACAGATTATTATTTATTTTTCCGGAAATTGATTAAAATTAGAAAAAAATAGTTTTTAATTATTAAAAATACAAAATAAATTATAAAAAAATTATTTTAAAGTCTAAAAAATAGTTTTTAACTATTTTGAGTATTTTTTTTCAGAAATATTTAGTATTTTTGGAATATAAATGGTATTTATTTATTTAATTACAATATTAAATAAATTATTTAAAAATAGTTTTAATTCATGAAAAATCATGAAAAATTATTTTATGGTATACGAAAAATATTTTAAGTTATTTTTGATGACTTTTAATATTTTGAGATGAATTTAATTAATTATTCAATATTAATGATAATTAGTTTATTTAATGGATATATTAAATAAATTAAGGAAAAATGGAATTAATGTTTTATAAATCATATAAAAATGATTTAAGTGTTATAAAAATATTTTGAAGTTATAACATGTAACTTTTGAATATTTTGGCATGAAAATATAATATTTTAATATTAATATTAATTATCGAATAATAGATTTAAGTGTTTAAAAATTATAATTATGATTTTAAGGTACTAAAAATACTTTGATATATTATAATTATATTATAATATTATGTTATGATTTTCATTAATATTTTATATTAAATAAATATTAATGATTAAGGTATTATGTGGTATTTAATTCATTTAAATACGGTGCTAATGATTGAAAAATGTTGATAAATGGTAATAATTATCCGAAAATTATTACGAGCCTAGGAAAAATATTTTGTCTAATAAGAAAATTATCTGTGGTATGGTTAAGTGTTTAGTCAGAGTTTAATTGAACTTAAACTCGATATTCATCCGACTAGACCGTCGGAATGATATAATTGTGTTGGTTTCAACTCAGACTGTAATAGTTTTACTTGATACATAGTCTTATGTGATGTAAAGACTGATAGGGTTATGTGGTAATGTGTTTAGGTTATTCTGTGGATATAAATATAACAGTAATATACTGTGATGATATTATTCTAATATTGGAGATCTATATTATTAATATTAGGTCTTCGGATAAAGCGTTATTAAATTGCGTGCGGTAATCAACGGTGCAGACAAGTTTTTCAGTTCTATTATGTTTGTGGATTGAATGTGGTTATATGCTAAATTACATATCATGCTCTATGAATTGCTAAAGTCAAAATATGACTAAGTTAATTGGGTATGGAACTCAATTTATATGTGATATGTGATAACACATGTTGTATGATATAACACGATAATTGGAAATGTATAATGCAAGAATATATGCATTGCACATAATTATTGTTGCATGTAGAATATGCATAGTAAAGAATATATGTTGCATGTAGATATGTATATTAAAGGAAATGTAGTGCATGTGAGATTGTGTGCTATGTGAAACATGATAGACTGTTAATTTGCTGGGCTGTCGAGCTCAATCTTGCAAAAACAAACTTTTTGCAGGTTAATGATGTTAGACAATATTATTTGCTATACGGTTGATGAAGATTGATCGATGCGCAAAATGAATACATTTTCTTGATTTAGAAATGGTATAGATCTATGATTGATAATTTGTCAAATGTAATTGTCAGCTATGTACAGTTTGAAATGAGAATAGATACGATTCTTAAATAAATGAATCTTCGATAGAAAAATAATGCCAAGTTCAGCTTGGAATATAAAGTGCGGCTAGTTTGTAATAGCGTATCTTAATAAATGTGTTGTATTTTAGAAAGTTTATGAATTGTGTATAAGTTAAGGTTACTCGACCTTGGGTAATAGTGTGTAATGTATTGTATAAACAATTTATGTTTATATCTTCCGTAAATAGTGAAAGAATTAGTATACCGGATCCGAGGCGATCCGGGGTCTGGGTTCGGGTTTACTACAAAGGCAGCACTCTAAATCACTAAGATTCCTTCAAGGCTAGCAGCCTTGGAACTTCAGTTCACTAAGAACTCTTTAAGACCAGCAACCTTAGAACTTCTCTAATTCCCTAAGCCCAGCAGACTTGGAAATTCATTTAGTCCATCCAGACAAGGACCCCTCAGGCCCTGGCAGTTATTATTGTTGTTGGTGCCTTGCTGCTAAGATTTCTTTAGGCTTGAACATCTTCTGTTCTTAGCATCTTGGCGTAGTCCTCTTGGCATTCTTCTTTGAGTCTGTACTATATCTTCTTTGGTGCAGCTGATCTTCATTCTGTTCTGCTCATCTTCATCTGTTGTTAGTTATGCACCATCACCATCTGGATCTGCTAAGTGTTTGAGCTTTTGGTAGACTTCGTCTGGCACTTAGCATTCCTTGAACCCTTCTTGACTGATTGGCAGACATGATTCTGCACTTGATCTGGTTCAACTTTAGGTTCTTTATGGTCTGCCACTTTTCTGAATGCTATCTTCTTTTCTTTCTCATTTCTTAGCTTAGCTGCCATCTTCAGTGGCATTCTCATCTTTGTTGAGTGAAGCTTTAGTCTGTTCAAGTTTTTCTTCAAAGCTGCTTCACTTCCACCTTCGTAGTCTCACTGTCACTGAGACTTGTTCTGTAAGCTCTGGTGGAACTCGTAGAGTCAATAATAGCATTCCAACAACTCAACGATTCTGCAACTCAGCAACTCTTGATCTTTGAAGCTCTTGTTGATTTATACTCTTTCACAACCTTCCCGTTGTAATGTAGTCGTTGGTCATATTTGAATTGCTTTGCAGATCTCGAGTTATGTGAAGTAGACTGCAGATGTGACATGAGATCTCCTTTATGACTTTTTTGATACTGCAGTCTACTGTTCCACCTACCCCCGTCAGAGATGTCACTTCGCTGTCTTGGGATAGGTAGTCAACTTTATTTCCTCCTTCTGATTTCTCGATCAGAGGTTGTCCTTTTGCATTGATGCTCTCAATAAGATATATTCGAATATCAATCTTCGGATTGAACAATTGCCAATGCTTCACTCTTCAGATGACCGAACTCTACGATTCTGATGCATATCTTCTGGACCTGATCATAGTGTGTTGTTGAATGCTTCTCATTGACAGGTTGAGATAACACTACGATCCTGAAGAGTGTTCATTGGATCCTCAATGTAGAACACCTCTTCCTTCTCTTGTGCAATGCTTCAATATTTCTATTTGCCTCGACTGATCTTAGGAATTGATAGCTTGACTCCTTGTTCTGGTCTCTTCTGATAGCAAGATACTTCAAATTTGTGGCATGCCTTCCTCATTTTCTCCTTGTGATCTCTTGTTCACATTATCATCAATGGACTGACCCAATGCTTAATCACTTTAGCCTTGTTCTTCATAAGTTGACCAGTATCTCTGTGTACACTTCTTCAGTTCCTTCTATGTTTGGCAAACACTACGATCCTAGTTACTTACAAGGATCGTTGTCTTCTCGTTACTTGACATCTACTGCACTTGCTGACTTTCCTTAGTTAGTTACTGAAGTCTTCTTCTGATCACTTTGTGGAAGACTTCGACTTGAATGGCTTTATAACTCAATCTGGATGTTGATTGGGTCGGTGGGCTTAGATCTTCCGTTAGCTCGTATACCATTCGTGAGTGCCCTCGTGGTTCTTTTAGGGTGGAATGTATCTTTGCAGCTCAGACTAGAGCTTCATATTTTGGATATTCTAGGAGTGCTCATTTGTTGAGAATCGTGTTTACTCTACGATTCTGCCTTGGCATTGTGAGCACTTCTGTTGAAGCCTTAGTTTTGCACTCTACAATTTAGCTTTGGTTATACAACACTACGATTCTGAGATCAGATCTTGACACTCTATACGATTTTCTTTATGTTTGTTATCTGTATCTGATCTTGCTCGACTAAGATCTCTGCCTCTTATATGATCAGTAGACTGCTACGACTCCGAGTGTGGTCTACGATTCTTGACTTGGCTTCGGCAGATGCTTATCCGGCTCGTAGACAGGCTGTCTCTACGATTCTGAACATGAACTTCCTCAGCAGACTACGACTCCAAGGAAAGCTCTTCTCGGCATACTAACGATCCGTCCATCGTTTCTCCTGAAATCTACGAACTCCAAGATCTACTATCTTGCAGACTATGAGTCTGCCCTCGCATTTCTACTCGAGTTTCCTTGAACTCTCCCGTCAGACTACAATTTCGGGTGCAGTGCTCGAACGATTTAGACAAGCCCCCTATCTAGTTACTATTAATAAAGATCAACCTACAAGCTTGATCTTTCTATCATTTATAATTCCTTGTACATCATTGACTTTACACATCTATTTTTCTTATGTAGGGTCAACCTAACATATTGATCAAGTCATTCTAAGTCCTTGTACATATATTCCTAGTATCTATAAAAGGACGTTACAACTTTTTTTAATGTAAGCATACTAGCATATCATCATATTATCCCCCCCCCCATATATATATATATATATATATATATATCAAATCAAATCATATATAAATAGAAATATCATTCACATGCATATTTCTGACAATCTTCCCTATTTGATTATGACAAAAATAATTAGTGCATATGCATGTTATGAATGAATCTTATATACAGTGAGCAGTTGTATTTCTAGAACAAATAATCATGAATGTCATTGATATAATATGGAATTACATAAGTTATGACACTTTACATCCTAGATCCAGAACATACCTAACTAGATAGAGATGTACCTTTTTGGCTCCTTGTATGTTTCCAAGATGTCTGTTGATCAGCTACTTATCTGCTTAGTCTTTTTGCTCCTTCTCCCCCCTGGGACGGTGACTTCATTTCTTTTCCTTTGCTCCCCTCAGATTCATGCTCTTTTTCTTTTTCTGGCTCCCCTCAAACTCTGCATCATAGGATCATCATCCTTTGGCTCCCTCTCAGATGATGATTCTGCTTCTACTGCTACTATTTTCTTCTTTACCTTCTTCTTAGCCTTCTGTCTTCTTTGCTTCTTTCTCCTCGCTCCTTCTTGAGTGCTTCTTCCTATGCCTCTTTTTCTCCCCCTTTTTGTCATTAATCACTTGTGAAAGCTGCTCCATATTGGACACGAGTTGCTCCATCAGGTAAGATGAGTTACCAACCTCATCTTAAGTTCTTGTTGGCTCAACTCAATTTTTAGGGAGAGAGACTGATTTAGATTGTCAATTTTGTCAAAGAGGGATAAAATTTGCTCTTCATTATCCTTCTATGCTCGTAGATCTTCTGCCTTATGATCATTTATAGCCTTCAGATAGATTTGATCTCTCTCTTTGATTTTGAGAGATATATCAAACATAGTGGCTTGAAGTCTGTTTGAACGTCAGTGTCTCCTGCTTCTGTCAACATCTTTGACTCTTTAGTGATGAGAGATATCTTCTTAGCCAGCTCATCAAATTCTTTAATAACTCCTGCTTCGTAGTAGTTTGGTCATGTGGTTGGAAGGCTTTTGTTGAGCACTAGACTGGGCTCCACGATTTTCATTTTTGGACAAATTTTCGAAAGCAGTGAGAATCTGATAAATCATTGAGTGCCAATCATTGTTAGAGGATAAAGGAATATTAGACATTTGTGCTTAGGTAGAGGGAGGCTTTTCATCTGAGTTTGATCATCATCAGTGGTAGAGTGAAGGAACTCTACGATCATATGCTTGGTCATCATTCTTCTGCCATCAGAACCCACTCTACTATCATAGGAATGTAGTGGTTGTCAGCATGTCGGTAGACTTTATAGTGAGGCTGGTCCTTTATCATTTGAGCTGCAAACTTCTTTACTCTTGGGAAGTTCTGTGCCACCAGCTCTATATTGGAAGGTGAGAAAAGACCCATGTGAGATAGTTGTTGTCTTTGGTGAGGGATGCCTTTACCCATGGCATATGAGAGTAAAACCATCTTATTACATGATTCTTAGCTTCAGGCTCATAAATCAAAGTTGAAGTGTCCAGCTTCACAGCTCTATGATTGTTTGAGAAAGTTTTTTGAGGTCATCATTACTACATTTAGCCTTTCATTTCCATGATTAATCCATCTGCCAGGAAGCCCATCTAGTGGTTCTTCATCGACTTCCACTATAATTCTTCTCTTGTGATGAACAAGATGGGGAATGTAAAAATCTTATGGTTCTTCTTCTGCAGAACTGGAGTCTCTTCCACTTTCTCTCTGTTCTGACTGGATTTAGACCTTTGTAGAACTAGAAATCTTTCTTCATTTCTTCACCTTTTGAGCTTGAATCATGCTGACTTCTTTTATCAGATTCATCAGTAAATCCTTCTTGCTGATTTTCATCACTAGTACCCTTCTTCAGCATTTTTTTCCTTGGATTCAGACCATCATCACTCACTTCAATGATTGCAGTAGGTGTTCATCTTAATTCTTGGGACAGATCTAGCAAGCAGTCGGTTGCATCTTTCTTCTCTTTGGAGGTTCAGCTAAAGGAGAGTCAGACTTTTTGATAAGTGGATTTTTTATGCATTTATCCGGTAGTCTTTTACTTGAATTAGTTGCTTATATTCATGTGTCTTAGTTACTTTTCATACATTTTGTGTTTATTTTTTAGATTTTATATTTGGAAGTGGTGTGAGCGATTATTGTAAGGAAACACAAAGAAAATGCAAAGAAAAGGCAATCCAGATATCCTTTGAGCTTTGATGTTACTTCATGTTCTGGGTTGGAACTTAGCTTACATTGTAGAGCGTCTTCATAGATTTCTGGAACATCTTGAATCGCTCTAATCTGAGTTCGGATGCAAGAGTTATGATCGTTGTACCGACGGACCGTCAAACTACGCTGTTTTGATTCGTCATTTTCATAGCAGTCCCTTCCAGCTCGATTTCAGCCTTCATTCGGCTAGAATTTCTCAATGATCAAAGAACAAAAGTTGTAGATCTTGTTGATATGTTCGATTTGATAGGTGGCAGGCCTCGTAACTATTCCCGGATCAAAGGTATGGCAATTTTACCAGAGTACACTGTAACAAAAAAATCACCCGCGTGCGGGGCGCGCGAATTCCTGCGCAGCCGCGAGACTTGCAGTAGGTAAAAGACGTGATTTTCACTTGTGCGCGGCCGCACCCAACTTTAGACCAATTCTTGCGCGGCCGCGCGACTTCGGACGATGACTAAAGATGACTTTTCACTAAACAGAACAATTGAAGCGTGATTGAGAGGGGGATTCAATTAGGGCATATATTAGACATATTCTCATCATGTAAACAATATTCCACCCTTTGGGGTGAGATAGCTACTTCCATCTTCTCTTTTTTATAGTAAAACTAGGGTTTACACCTTCGGAGAGATTCCAAAGTAGGAGAAAGCCATAACGTCTATTTTTCTCTACTTCTTCTTGGAGATCTCTGTCATTGTGGATATTGATTATTGTTTATTGGATTTCTTTGTGGATTTAATAGTTTCTTTGATTTCTATTCAGTGATTGTGTTTGATCGTTCTATCTTTCTTACTTTGATTGCTTGTTTATTGATCATGCTTAACATTGATCCCATAATGGCTTTTGGTTCAGTCGTGAACTAAACCCCATTATGGGATTCTAACGGATTTCAATATGTAGTGTGGTTGTACATCTAAATGTTAGATTGTTTTGCATATCATATGGGTTATCTATCATGGTTGTTTTACATGCATGAATGACTGATAATCATTCGTTTTAGTATTTGCATGGAATTGGAAATGAACATATAAAATATGGATTGTAATCATGATAGCATGCAAATATGGGGCTAGAGTAAGTCTTGCATATTTTGTGAATCAGATAGGAATATACTGTTTCACCGTATGGTAATTGTGATGGTATTGGTGATTACATAGATTCTAAATCTGTAGATGGTATATGAGTTGTTATAGTGCATTGAAAAATGGTTATAACTCTCTTTGTGCTCTTGGCTATTATCCTGTGATATGTAACACTTCTTACATGACATATGGCGATTAAGCGAAATATTGAATGAAGTTAGGATCCCATTGTTTCCACATTATATTTAGTCCATTTATATTTGTTTTTAGTTGGTAACATAATAGTTCAAATCAACAATTGATGTCATTAGTCTTAGCATATAA
>JAINUV010000978.1:0-75000 GCA_020205505.1 Panax japonicus
TGCACAGTAGCACGCGATATTGCACAACATCTCTGATTATTGATTCTTATATAAGAAGTCACATAGTATTCAATAATTATTAAAATAGTTGTTGCATAGTATCTCATATCATTGATTCAATAATTGTTATAGTAACATCTGAATAATATTTTATATTATTTGAATGATATTATTAGTTAGCATTATTGGTAATGTCTAGAAATTTCTCGAGGAACGGGATTAAGTTATATAATTACACACCAATAAGGATAAATCCTTATCGGAAAGCCCCCTCTTTCTTAGGAATGATCTGGTTGTTAGTATTGCGAGCTTATAATATTAATTGTGAATAATTATTATGTGGTGGATTATTATGACATATGAAAATTACACCTGTCAAACGGGCCGGGCCAAAATGGCCTGGGTTTTGGTGGGCCAAAAAATGTAAGCCCAAAGCCCGCGGGTTCACGGGCGAAGCGGGCTGGGCCACAGGCCGAGGGTGTTTTATGCCTATTTTTTGACTTTTTTTAAGTGGTTCACTAATTTCAGTTCTGGGAATCTAAAACCCTAATTTGGATATTAAAAACCCTAGATTGGGAATGCAATGATATGTATAAGGTTAAACGTCATTAATTATAAATTAATTAGGGAAAACCCTAATGAATATCTGGAAATCCTAATTGATTATTAGAAAACCATAATACCAGATTTGAAAACCCTAGTTTCAGATTCTGATAAATTGAAGCCCTAATCTGGAATAGAAATGATAATTATAATGCTTATGTGGTATTAATTATACTACTAATTAGGGCAAAGCTTAATTATTAGCAAACCTAATTTCAAATTTAGAAAACCCTAATTTCGGGATTTGAAACCCTAATTTTATAGTTAGGGAAAACGAAAGTGTTAATTTAATACTTTTTATGTTAATTAGGATATATTAATTCTAATTTTTCATGATTAAGTAATTAGAAAACCCTAATCTAATTACGAATATTTAATTTCTATTTTAGAAAATTTTTTCTATTATGAAACCCTAAATTGATGGATATTGAAAGACCGTAATTCCAATTTTTGAACCCTAATGGTAGCAGTGGTGGGATTTAATTGCTTATTAGCATGTTAATTAGGAAATATAAATCCTAATTGTCCAGTTATTCAGAAACCCTAATTCTAATTAGGAAATCTATTTCTAAAATTGAAATATGTTTTTTCTATTTAAAACCCTAAAAGGTGGTTTTGAAACCTAATGTATAATTGTGGCCCTATTGTGCTAAATTAGCGATTTTTAATTAGGATAAATTAGTCCTAAGTGGCAAAGATTATTGTGTAATTAGGAATATAATATAATTAGGAAGCCCTAATATAATTTAAAAATCAACGATTTTCTATTTTAATAATTAACTAGAAATCTTAGAAATCCAAGTTCTAAATTTTAAGGACAAACCCTAAATCGTAGATTGCTCAAAATCAAAACCCTAAGGTTTTGCACAAGTGGAAATTCTAGAAATTAAAGGAAATGTCAAAAATACCCCTATGTCACATTTTTTTATATAGCTAACTTGCAAATCTTGCTCTATCTATGGTTGTTCACCACACCCTAGTCTAAACCTAGCATAGCATGTGACTAAAAGCCACACAATCAGCCACCTAGCAACATGGGATGCAATGAACCAAAGCTTATAATATATAAGTTAAGTAAAATAGCTTCTTTTACTTTCAAACCAACCAAGTCCTTCTCTCTCTAGAAATTCGGGTAAGAGAGTGAAAAGGAGTGAGAAGTTAAGACAAAATCATCTCTTGGCTTAACAAGATCAGATCATCAAGGACAGAATCAAAGATCAAAGCTCAAAGGTATAAAATCCCAAAATTTAGAAAATTTATGATCTGAGGTTATTTGTTGTAATTGATTGGTTAGATATTTGTAATAAGGTGTCTATTAGTGATCTGGGTTGATAGATCATGGATCTATAACACTTAGATACACGAATCAAGCATTTTTAGAAGTCTGGAAAATGGGAAAATATGGTCTGACAACCTAATGTCAGGACCCATAGATCCGTGTGTAATAGTTGTTTTGTGTGTTTTAAGTTATAGACTTGCTCTATGTCTTGAGGTCTGTAATCTGAAACTGGAAGCAAGTCCAGATCAAGTCTAGATCATAAGTTACAAGCGATCAAAAGGCGTTGGCCGACCACGAAATGTGAATCTGGGTAACCCAGATTTCCCAACAGTGTCTGACAAGCATATTTATAGAGTTTGATCTCGTATATGTTTGATAGTTAGGCCAAGTTATTGTGTTTGTGTTGTATTCTGACATGAGTACTACATGTTAAAGGCTTTAGATCACCCAGATCATGAACAGGAATGAATTATTCAAGGTCAAAGTAGGTTGACCGAACTGACCGGATGAAGATGTCTGGGAAACCCAGATCTTCAATAACCGAGTCCTGACCCCTACTTTGACCGGTCCATTTCTCTTAGATTATTGTTTTTATGATGATCTGATGTTATGTCGTTGTAGCCTGACATGTGTTCTACAATATTGAACCATTAGATCACACAAACCAAGTCTAGAAAGTTATGATTTAAAGCTGCAAAATAGGAACCTTGGTTGTTCTTCATTTCTGGGTAACTCAGAAAATGAAGAACACGCCTGACAAGATTTTTGAGGGCCTAGATCTCTCTGTAATTATGTGTTATGAACATGAAATGGATTAATGATGGTAGTATTACAATTATACTACAATCTAAACACTTTTATATGGCCAGAAAATCTTAGGATCATAAATCAAATGATGGTCAAACCACCAACCTCGAACACTGGCATGAAGCTCAAGAACATGCTCAAGAACACCTATAGCGACGGTTCTGTCGCTATAGGGCCCCGTTAGCGACGCTTATTTTCGAAAAATGCAGAAATTAATTAAATAAATAGAAAAAAATGGTTTTTAATTATTAAAATATAAAATAAATTTCGAAAAATTATTTAAAGTCTGAAAAATAGTTTTTAATTATTTTAATTATATTTTGAAAATATTTAATACTTTTGGAATATAAAAGGTATTTATTTATTTAATTATAATATTAAATAATTATTTAAAAATGGTTTTAATTCATGAAAAATCATGAAAATTATTTTATGATATTAAAAAATATTTTAAGTTATTTTTGATGACTTTTAATATTTTGTGATGAAATTCATTAATTAATCAATATTAATGATAATTAGTTTATTTAATAAATATATTAAATAAATTATGAAAAAATTAGAAATAATGATTTAAAAATCATATAAAAATGATTTAAGTGTTATAAAATATTTTAAGTTATAAAATATAACTTTTGATATTTAGTCATGAAATATCAATATTTTATTTAATTATCGGATAATGGATTTAATGGTTTAAAAATCATATAAATATGATTTTAAAGTATTAAAAATACTTAGATATATTATAAATATATTATAATATTATGTTATGATTTTCATTAATATTTTATATTAAGTAAATATTAATGATTAAGTAATTATGTGGTATTTAATTTATTTAAATACGGTTTTAATGATTGAAAATGGTGATAAATGATAATAATTACTTAAAAATTATTATAAGTCTTTTAAAAATTATTTTTGATTGATAAAAAAATTATCTGTGATAATTGTTAAGTGTTTAAGCAGAGTTTAATTGAACTTAAACTCGAGTATTTTCCGACTAGACCGTCGGGATGTAAGAATTGTGTCGGGTTCAACTCAGACTTCAATAGTTTGACTTGATGCTATGTCTTATGTGTTATATAGACTGATAGGATTATGTGCTATGTGTTTAGGTTATTCTGTGGATATATATATATATATATATATATATATATATATATATATATATATATATATATATATATATAACAGTATTATATTGTGATAATATTATTCTAATATTGGAGATCTATATTACTAATATTAGGTCTTCGGGTTAAGCGTTATAAATTGCGTTGCGGTAATCAACGGTTAAGGTAAGTTTCTTTGTACTTAACTCTAATAAGAGTGTTTTATTCAAGCTTATGGTTAATCATTGCTGATTGCCACGAAAATTGTACTCTGTACATCTTGCATGTATAAGTCAAGTATGAAAGGCTGATCACCTTCATTACCAGTTGGTTCAGAAATGTTTATTCATGTTTAAAACTTGTTCAGTCAAAAGTTTGTTCGTGCTAGTTCTCAATTATATTGATGAATTATAGCCAGCTTATTATTCATACTCTTCAATCATGATATATCGTTATATTGTTGTATTTAAACTTGCTGGGCAACTTTCATGTTCACCCTTGCTATATCATGATAAAACATTGCAGATAAGGCAAACGTGTTCGGATACAGAAAAAGGTTAATGCCAAGTTCAGCTTGGGATATAAAGTGCGGCTAGTTTGTAATAGCGTATTTGTATAAATATGTTATATGTTAGAAAGTTTATGAATTGTGTATAAGTTAAGGTTACTCGATTTTGAGGAAAAGTGTGTAAGTTTAATGTATAAACAATTTATATTTATATATTCCGCAAATAGTTATAGAAATAGTATACCGGATCCGCGGCGATTTGGGGCCTGGATTCGGGGCTATTACACTCCCTCCTATTCCACCAATCCAAACGTAGCATTAGTACTAGTGCCTTGTTAGAGTTGTCACAAGAAGTCCATGAATAGTAATTCTCCTCTTGACATTAATACACCTTTCATTAATGAAAGAAAAAAACCCAAAAAAACAAAACATAGTACTAGTTATTATATAATTTTGTACATGATTTGATTAAGTTTATTCTCAATATAATCGACACAAGTTCTTTTGGGTACCCACATTTTGATTGAAGGAATACAATAAAAAATAAAATCTAACACAAATTTTTTTCATTTCAATCATAATTAAACACAATATTTTTAATTTCACAAAAATAAATCATTTTATTCTCATATTTATCACTCTAATCCAATCGTAAACGTAGTATTAATATTTTTCCCAACTCTTTTTTGGTACATTCAAAGTTTAGTTCTAAAGGTAGGCTGCTTAACAAGAAGACAGGGTCGCATGGAAATAATTCAGAATGTTCACTTTTCAAGACTCAAATTCATAACTTAAGACGGAAATCATTTATAGAACTTACCGTTGAACCAATAATTGATGGCTCAAATTGTTTCTAAAACTTGTAAGATTGTAATGTAATAGTACAGGTTCCTCAAAATAATATATATATATATATATATATATATACACACACACGATCCGGATCTGAATGGTTATTCAGGTGTTGTTTGTTTACATCTGATTGCCTCTTAATGGACTGCCTCTTATTCGCTAAGAGGCATGATGCTGTTTGTTTTGTTTTTTGTTACCTCTGAATGCATCTTAATCGGTAAGACAGTAAATGAAATCTTAATAATTAAGAGGTACCTCTTAATGAATTTTTTTTGCTAATTTTTTTTATATAAATATATTAAACAATATTATGCACTCATTTTTATTAAATTAAATATTTAAAATTATTAAATAAAATTTTATCCTTTAAAATGGTAAAATAGTGTCATTAAGAGACAACTTACTTTTTAGTTATCAAACAAATTTTTAGATTCAGACCTCATAACCATTCAGATGATCTAATTTATTAAGACATCATAATCATTCAGATCTTAATTCCCAAATTTATCAAACACAACCTTACTCAATCTTTTTAAAGACGAACCGGACGACGATTCGATCTGTCGCTATATGTTCGGTCTGTCGCTATGTGTTATCCGTCTCCGAACCGTGTATATATATATACAGACAGGATCAAGAGTAGACCTCTTAAGTAGTAAAACTCTCTTAAATAATAGAACTTTATCAAAACGACGTAGTTTTGATAAGACGCTGTGGCATTTTTGTAAATACCATGTCACCGCGTATTTATAAAAATGTCACCGCATCTTATCAAAACTACATCGTTTTGATAAAATTCTATTATTTAAGACATTCTACTACTTAAGAATTCTAGTCTTGAATATATATATATATATATATATATATATATATATATATATATACAGAACGGATCAGGTGAGGGCTCCCTTATTTTGTTAAAATGCGGACTTTTTTTTTTTGGTTTTTTTTTTGGTTTTTTTTTTAAACAACTAAAAAAAAATATTTAATATTTTATGGAACTGAAATTTTTTCATAATATAATGTTTTGGGCGTGTTTTGAATACCTATACCAAAAAGTGGTGGTACAGTCTGCCAGACTGTACATATATATTTTGTTATACGTACCCAAATCACATCCAAAACACTGTATTATGAAAAAATTTCAGTTTTATAAAATATTAAATATTTTTTTTAGTTGTTTAAAAAAAACCAAAAAAAAAAACAACAAAAAAATCCGCATTTTAACAAAGTAGGGGAGCCCTCACCTGATCCTGACCCTATATATATATATATATATATATATATATATATATATATATATATATAGAACACGGATCCAGTCCGGGAGTCCGGACTGGATCAAAATACGGACCAAATTTTTTTTTCTTTTTTTTGCTTTTTTTTTTGAAACAACTAAAAAAAAAAAATTTATGGAACTGAAATTTTTCCATAATACAGTGTTTTGGGTGTGTTTTTAATATCTATACCAACCAATGTATGTACAGTCTGTCCAGACTGTACAGACATATTTTGTTATAGGCATCCAAATCACGCCCAAAACACTGTATAATGTAAAAATTCCAATTCCATAAAAAAAAAAAATTAATTGTTTCAAAAAAAAAAGCAAAAAAAAAAAAAAATTCGAATTTTAACAAAATCCTGGAGTCCGGACCTGATCCGGACTATATATATATATATATATATATATATATATATATATATATATATATATATATATATCCTTTGTTTATCTCTTAGTATGGTTGTTAGAGATCTCATATTTGACTTTTGATTTTGAGACTCGCTCACTTATTACATTTATTAAGGATATAAAAATCTATTACACGACTATTAGGGTTTATCCACTTGGCAATCACGGCTAGACAAGCTTCACTTCCAAAACCCTACCGAACCCCTTCCGACCAAAATGCCAAGATTGGTACATATAGATTTTTCGGCCCCACACAAATATTGTTATTAAAGTTGACAAGCAAGCTGGCCTGACAAATTTTACAGGCTCGACCAACTATGGGGACATCATGACTGATCTAGTCTTTCCACTTATACAACGGCCCCCCAGTATGGCTCAGCTCTGTCTGGAGCACTTGATGGCCTATTCAAATACATGAGTAATTTAAGGGGGATATTTTTTGGGGACATTTTTAGCATATTTTTTTTTTATAGTATCTCTTAAAAAATATATAATATTTATTTTAATTGAAATTTTATAAAAAAAAATATTTTAGGTATAATTTGGATACATATAAAAAATAGGGTCTGTACAGTCTGTACAACCCTATTTTTTGTATGTATCCAATTTACACCTAAACACTGTTTTTTATAAAAATTTCAATTTAAATAAATACTATACATTTTTTAAGATGTACTACAAAAAAAAAAACCAAAAAAAAATATAACTAGAAATGTCTACAAAAAATGTCCTCCTAGAATTTCTGATCATACATTCATACCACCTCTTTATCTTGGTTGCCGGTAACTTTTCCACCTGTATTTTAAATCAAATAATTTCTGTTTTTTCACAGTAAAAGTAAATAATCAATATTAAAAAAATTAAAATAATTAAAACCTAATTATCATTACTGAAAACCTTCATATCAGTCTCATTGCAATTAAACTTCTCAATGAAGAATTGCTTCAAGGCCTACGTTTGTCTGTTTGTAAAAATAATGGGAAAAAGATTATTTGAACTAATTTATTATTATTCAAATCACAAACTATTTATTATTATTTTTAAGGTCATTTGATATCTCAAAAAGAGGATTTATATAATACCATCTTCTACTTAAAATTATATTTCATCTTCAAATTGTCTTAGAAATAAAAAAATATAGTTTAACATACTATAATAATAGGATAAATAGTCTAAAATGGTAATAAAATAACATAAATATCAATTTTGCAAACAAACATAATCTTAACCATAAAACCTTGCTACTAGAAATAAGAATGAATGTGCATATATAACAACAATCATAAACCTTTAATTAATTTCGTCACTCTGCCCGCCCAACAGTATCAAAATATCACACAATATTCGACAACTACTGAGTTTCACTGATACCCCACCCCACCCCACCCCACCCCACCCCATGTTGTATTTTATACAAATGATATATTACAAAGTTAAATAAGAATAAATATTTTTATATTTTATTTAGTGATGTACCATTAAAAGAGTTTAATGAGTAAATTAAATGAATTATAATACATAATAATTTATGAAGATTTGTAACGGTTAAATTTATATTAAATATTTATTATTGAGACATTATTATTTTTTTTACCGTTGCAATATTATTGGATTACCGTTGCTATGTTGGATATTACCGTTGTCATCATATATATATACTAGCTGGGTCTCGTGCCTCCGGCACTGTATGGACAATATGATTTATCTCAAACTTTGAACGACCAAAATAATTTATTGAGTAAGCGGAAAATTTAAAGTCATTTGTATTTTATTAAATTATTATTAGATTATTAGATAGATAGATGTATTTTATTAGATAGATGTATGAACGGTGAGATTTATCCCAAACTTTGGACGGCCCAGATGATTTATTAAGTGAGCGGACAATTCAAAATCATTTTTATTTTATTAGATAGATATATCTTCTGTAGCATGTGATGATAGATTAGTGGTTGGCTAGTTGATCACGTTCATGTAGTGTGTGTGTGTGTGTATATATATATATATATATATGTGTGTGTGTGTGTGTGTGTGTGTGTGTGTGTGATATAATTTTTGAGTTTGAATAAGGAAAATTAGAAGTTGTTGGGTAATTCAACTATTTTTAGTGCTGGTTAGTTGGGTGAAGAGCCGTTGAATTCTGGAGTAGGATTTCGTCAGTGACCTTAGCATCGAGAAAAAAAAGTTCTCCGAGGGGCGAAATTTCTACTTAAGGACAGTGCACTGCACGCCTCCGCTCAATATAATTTGCTCTACATCGATAAGTTTTATTTCTGTCCTTCTTTTATTTTATAGTTGAATCCTATATTTATTCATAATTTTTCAACAATCTTAAGTAGAAATTTTCGAATTCTTATATGTTCATATATTTGTTAAGAAAACAAGTACGAACTGAGAAAACATAATTATAACAATATTATATACGTGTACGATCAATTTGATGAAGTGGAAAATTAAAGTATGCTTTTGGTCACAATAACCAAGCTGGTTGTGAAGACCTCTCCTATACGACATTGTTTTGATTAGTTAAATGATTAAAAAAACATTAATATAATATAAGGGGCACAAAGGTGATCATGCATGAAATTTTGATGACTACGAGTCTATAACAATTATATATATCCCTTATAAATGATCATAGCCACAATTAGCTGCTAGCTAACATCCGAAAAATTACAATTATCGGACGGTATTTCACACACTTAACGTCCCACAAACTTTTTGAAGGACTTCCCTTAAACACGTCCAGTAAATTGTTTAAAGGTTCATGATATGTTTTATCCAGGCTTTCTATTGGTATTTGTAGTGCACCGTTTGTCAATCTTAATGCATGTATAAATGTAGAAGCTATAACTACTAAAAAATACATGCACTGCATTTGTTATTATTGTTGAGAATCTACTATTAATTGAGGTGTGAAGATTCCAACAATGGATACTTTTTGTGATGCCTCTTCTCTGCTCTTTCTACTCTTTCCAACAGTTGGGGTGTGCACCGAGTGATCTGGCATGTTTTTTGCGTGATGATATTTTAGGCCATGTGAATTACTTTGGAATTTTAAAAGATGTTAAAATTTCAAATACCAAAAATGTTGTGTGTGGAAGCCAAAACTACTAAAAAGACATGGTGTAGTACCCTCAGATGATCAATAATCGTCTACTTTTTGACTCTTAGATTTTTTTTCTCGAAGTAAATTAGGAGAAAGATAAATGTTTTATTGATTTCAATATTTTTTTAATAATTGGGAAATGTTGTGAACAGTTTTATGCAAGTATGGTACATGGTCCAAAAGATGAAATTGATCACTTGGAATCTCGCAGAAAACTTTGTTGGTTGGTTAGGGGAAATGTCAAATTAATTAAAGTAGATTGTGACGTGTTTGACAATGATAATATCTATTAATTTTCTACTAGAGATTTTTTGGCTTTATGTTCTTTAATCTACGTTTAGTGACTCTTTATTGGTGGGCTAAACTGAGAACAAAGTTCAAAATTTCAATTCCCAATATGAGTAGTCAAGTTTGAATACTTGTGTGTATAATGTGTATATAATAAAGTTACCTGTTGGTGAAAATTGAAAAAAAAAAAATTTGAGCTTTGGGAAAATCATTTACCTAACTTGAAATACCTTAAGTGTGGGGGTGTCTTACTAAGGTATTGTTACCTGACCCTAAAAAAGGAAAATTGATTCTAAAACTGCTAATATGCAGTTAATAGACTCAACAGATACATTCATAATCCTAATAAGGATCATTAGACTGCTTTATGTAGAATACTCAAGTATCTGCGAGGTACTATTGGATTTGGTTTGTATTACTGCGGTGATCATGTAGTTCTTAAGGGCTATAGTGATGCCAACAGAATCTCTGATTCAGATGAGATCAAATCCACGAGTAACTACATATTTACCTTAGGAGGAGGAGCATTTACTTGGAAGTCTACTAAACAGACTTGTATAACTCGCTCTACTATGGAGTCTGAGTTTATTGCCTTAGAGAAGGCAGGTTCTGAAGCATAGTTGCTCAGAATTTTTTTGGAAAATATTCCTTTATGAAACGAGACCAGTTCCATCTGTGTCTTTACATTGTGATTGCCAAGCTGCTATAGACAGAGCTAAGAATAAGAGCTATAATGGCAAGAGTAGGCATATATATACGCCTAAGACAAAATATTGTGAGACAACTGTTATGTGATGGGATTATATCCCTTAATTTTGTTAGAGTTAAATCTTGCGGATCCTCTGACAAAGCCACTAAGCAAGAGGCTAGTGAGCAATACATTGAGGGGGATGTGACTACTATCTATTACAGAAATCAACAGTGATGGTAACCTAACCTATATGAATGGTAATCTCAGGAAGTAGGTTCATATGGGTAACAACAAGTCATTGGTTGATTGGTTGAGACACTATCCATCTTATACATATTTGAGTTCATCCCTATGGTGTAGGATAATGTAATTCTACAGTGTTAGAGGTTGAGTTATATACTCTTAATGTTTTCCATAGTCCTGTTGGGTGATGTGTTTAACTGTAGAACACATTTGATAGAAACACCTATATGAGTGTAGAGGTGAGGACGCCTCTTATGAAAACAAGACAGGTTTTCTAGAGCGCTCATGAATTTCAGGTTTGGCGCAAGGCCAAAATGTGACAAATCGTGTAGAACAACTTCTAATTAGAGTTTGTAGTATGAGTAATATGATTACTTATTCATAATAAGGAACAAGGTTCATAGAAATTTTTATTTCACCAAATTCCTGTGAATCAAGTCCTATTCACTCTATACATTGGTTCATAGTCCAAAAGACACCAGTGTTAACCCACTGCATTCTTATATTTCTTACTCAAATTTATTTTATTTTTACTTTATAATATGTGGGGGATTGTTGTATTTTATACAAATAATATATTACAAAGTTAAATAAGAATAAATATTTTTATATTTTATTTAGTGATGTACCATTAAAAGAGCTTAATGAGTAAATTAAATGAATTATAATACATATTAATTTATGAAGATTTGTAACGGTTAAATTTATATTAAATACATATTATTGAAACATTATTTATTTTTATTTTTTTACCATTGCAATATTATTGGATTGCCGTTGCTATGTTGGATATTACCGATGTCATCATATATATATATATATATATATATATATATATATATATATATATATATATATATATATAATGGGTCCGGATCCTGTCCGGACTCCCGGACAGGTGTAAAATCCGGACCTTTTTTTTTTTTTTTTTTTTTTTTTGTTTTTTTTTTTTTGAAAAAACTAAAAAAAAAAAAAAAAAAATTTATGGAATTGGAATTTTTACATTATACAGTGTTTTGGGCGTGATTTGGATGCCTATAACAAAACATGTCTGTACAGTCTGGGCAGACTGTACATACATTGGTTGGTGTGGGTGTTAAAAACACACCCAAAACACTTTATTTTGGAAAAATTTCACTTCCATAAATTTTTTTTTTTTTTTTTTTAGTTGTTCTACAAAAAAAAAAAAAAAAAAAAAAAATTTTTCAGGTCCGGATTTTCTCCCGTCCGGGAGTCCGGACCTGATCTTTATTCTATATATATATATATATATATATATATATATATATATATATATATATATATCTTCTGTAGCATGTGATGATAGATTAGTGGTTGGCTAGTTGATCACGTTCATGTATATATATATATATATATATATATATATATATATATATAACAGTGTCTATTCTAGTTATATATATATAGAACAAGGATCCAGTCCGGTCTCCCGGACTGGTCCTAAAATACGGACCCCGTATTTTTTTTTTTTTGAAACAACTAAAAAAAAAATAAAATTATGGAACTGAAATTTTTCCATAATACAGTGTTTTTGGTGTGTTTTTAATACCTATACCAACCAATGTATGTACAGTCTGCCCAGACTGTACAGAAATGTTTTGGTATAGGCATCCAAATCACGACAAAAAACTGTATTGTGAAAAAATTTCAGTTCCATAATTTTTTTTTTAGTTGTTTCAAAAAAAAAAGCAAAAAAAAAAAAAAAAAACTCCGGATTTTGTTAAAATCCGGGAGTCCGGACCTGATCCGGACTATATATATATATATATATATATATATATATATATATGATACAATTTTTGAGTTTGAGTAAGGAAAATTAGAAATTGTTCATGGGTCATTCAACTATTTCTAGTCCTGGTTAGTTGGGTGAAGAGCCGTTGAATCCTGTAGTAGAATTTCGTCAGTGACCTTAGCACCGAAAAAAAAAAATTCTCCGAGGGGCGAAATTTCTATTTAAGGACAGTGCACTGCACGCCTCTGCTCAACATAATTTGCTCTACATCGATAAGTTTTATTTCTGCCCTTCTTTTATTTTATAGTTGAATCCTATATTTATTCGTAATTTTCCAACACCCCAACCCAACCCAACCCAACCCAACCCAACCCAACCAAGCAGGAGGAGCTGCTATTGCATAGCATCCCTCGGAAATCACATGATATTTTATCTACACCACAATTGTTCATGACATTGTGTAAATTTTTTGACAGCGCATGTCGTAGTTTACAAAGCTAGCCCCATGCCCATGAACCAAAATTCGATCACCTGGATGTATTTTACAGCTTAATTTTCTTGTACAAGGATTTACTGCTTTCAGCTGATATATGGCAACAACCACGTAATTGCAAATTGGAAGGCAAAAGAAAGCATTAGCCACTGAAATGAAACTTAGCAGATGTTTGTTTATTCGACAAATGCATAATTGATTACTGGTAAAGCGTCAAATAAAAAATGAACTGTAAGCTGGAAGTTCGACCAGCTTACTGAGGTCGCACTTCACTCGACGTCGACACAGACAAGGGCAACACTGAATTATTGAAAACTGTCTTTATTGATATTTACAAGGGTGAAACAACTATTTGAGTTTCCATAGAGCTTATCAGCTATTCGATTCAAGATATCTCATTATTATTAGTGAACTATGAAAGGAAAGACACGTCAGATGCATGGATACAGCATACCTTTATGCAAGAAGAGAACAAGCTACTTGTTTTACAGACCAAGACTAAAAGTAATATTATTGCAATTGAACCAACAAAATAACTACAAAAGACGTTGACCCATATCCCAGCAAAATACTGGATTTCAATGAGGTGAATTAAGCATTGGAGCGCATAGAGAGGCCAGAGTAAAGAAATTTTATTCAACTTTTAACCTGTTAAGTCCTACCATACCCATCTCCAACACTTGCAAAGCATACATATCGTATATTTTACAATCCTTTCTCAATAATAATCACAGGTAGAGTATTTTTGAGGGCAATCTTCTAATTGTATTGAACGGATGCCATTTGGACCATGTAACGCCTCCAAAATCGGGACTATTTCTCTCCTCGATATTGTGCGTTAATATTATCATGTAAAACATTATTTAATGTTAAAATAGCTAAAAATGCGGAATAATTTTTTTTTTCTTGTCATTCATTGTTCTCTGAATTGCAATCTTTACGATTCTTCTTTATACAAAAACCATATTTATTATATTATTTGTATAATCTGAGTAAACGTATTAAAAACTTAAGTCTCAATACTTAATATCTTTTCTATCAATAATTCATTTATTTCAGAATTATATTTATTCTTATTTCAGAATAAACATTTTTTATCCATCCAACATTTCAAACTATACAATATAACTGCCAATTACATTTAACAAAACTATAAATCATAGATTTATACCATTTCTAATTCAAGGACATGTATTCATTTTGCACATCGTTCAATCTTCATCATCCATATAGCAAGTAATATTGATTAACATCATTAACCTGCAAAATATTTGTGTTTGCAAGATTAAGCTCGACAGCCCAACAAATTTAACAGTCTATCATATTTCACATAGCACACAATTTCATATGCACTATATTTCCTTTACTATGCATATGTGCATGCAACATATATTCTTTACTATGCATATCCTACATTCATCATCAATGATTCCTTACAAAGCATACATTCATGCATTATACATTTCTAATTTATCTAGTTACTTAATACAACATGTATTATCACATATCACATATCACATATAAATTGAGTTCCATAACTCAATTAACTTAGTCATATTTTGACTTTAACGATTTATAAAGCATGATATGTAACTCACCACATAATCACATTTAATTCACAAACATAATAGAACTGAAAAACTTGCCTTAATTGTGGATTACCGTTATAGTTTACTTTAACTTCTCCTCACGAATCTTACACAATCGTGTTCACATACACGCATATTAAATAACCAATTATGTCACATGACCTGTGCATATTAAATAATCATATAAGTCATGATCATTAGTTACCATAACCTATAATCTTTTATTCTTGTCTTATAACCATTCTCGGTTTCTTTAGAAACTATGTTCGTTTTAGCCTTTTTATGCATAATAAGGTTCTCACATGACATTAGTGTATAAATACTTTACATCTTGAAACATAAACCACTTGTATCCTATTTTAAGAATATTCCTCTCTTTTATAGTAAACTCGGAACCATATGGTGTATGAATAGTTTTTTTTACTGCACAAACATAGCTTACTACATCATTTCTTTAATTTCGGTAATTTTCATACCTTTTCAGTAGTTCATGTTTTAAATCACGTTATCGCCACGTACGCGAATGTTTCACTTTATTTGTAGCTTAGCTTCGCATTTATTCCCGCAAATAACTTACAATTTCGCTTCGCTTGTACTTTAAATTTATATAGCATTATGTAATTTTTTTTTGTTCAAAATCTCCGTTTTGAACTTTGGACACCTTCGTTTTAACACTTCTATACCCGTTTTGCATATTATTTCTCGGCTTACATTTGTGTAAACATGTAAACTTATGTTTACATTACATGTTTATTGTTTTCCTTACGCTCACGATGAGTTTTCATGGCATAAAGTTGTTATATTACATTTTTATTTCCATTCCGGTATCTTGCTACATGTCAAATCATTAAAGCGAACAAAAATCGCATTGCAGAACCAACTGGCCAAACAGCCCAACGCTGCTAGCAGTTGGGCCTCGCATGGCTCAACCGGGCTTGGCGTTGGCTGGTCAGTCCCCTTGCTTTGACACTCGTTTCGTGATGTTAAATCTTTTAAACCACTCGTTCATATGCTTTAAATTTTGGATATGTTTTAGGTAGTATATCCGTCTAATTATAAAAATTATAATCCAAGCATTACAAGAAACCCAAATTGCCAGAACCACAAGCCAAAACCAGTTGGGCAAACTGCACAGCATAGCGCCGGACAACGTGCGCGCGCGGCTGGTGCAGCGCATGCCCCCATAACGAAATGCCTAATTTGTGCATTTTTAACTTTTCGCTCGTAATTTGGATTACAACCAATTTTTGATATGATATAAATACCATAGTAAACTATTTTAAAAAAAAATACAAACCACCCATTTCGGACCTGATAAGCAGCCTAAAACAAGCCCCAAAATACCCGCTCGTAACAGTTTTCAATTTTTTTTTCAAGTCTGAATATGTTGCACTAAAACAGTCATAACTTTTTCGTTTCAAAACACTTTTAAGCGATTCTTGAGCCCACGAGAAGCTAACTTCCGGGACTACAACTTTTATTCTTTGACATTTTCAAATTCTAAACACAGAATTCCAGAAAATTCGTGTAAGGGGGGCTGCTTCAAATCTGTTTTCCAGATTTTAAGCAGATTCGACGTGATTACTTTGAACTGTTATAAGTCCTTGTTCCGAAACCGGAATTAGTCCGTTCCGGAGTCTATCGAAAGCTTATTCAGTGTGCTATAATATCCCAAAAGCCTAGAATTTTCTGAAAACATATACTAGACCCGAAATTGGCCTCAAGGTCAGCGGTCATACTAGTTTATCACTTTTCGTTTTGATTTCCAATTGCTTTTCGCTTCCATAATAACTAGCTTCGGATGTTGGTTCACATGCATTTAAGTTAGCCCTAGCCCACAGAAACTCATGCATGCAATCTGAGTGACCATGGTAGGCACAAACATAAACAAATGATGAACCAAAGCCCTCTCTCATCCTAGAACTGACATTAGCTAATTATCATATTTTCACATAACCCAAATTAAACCAAATTCTTTAAATCACATTTAGCATTTGATTTGATACATCTAAATAGCTTAAATTATCCCCCAACTCGTGTATATATACCACATTGTTCAGAATACTATTAAATTCTCAAGTTTTAACCATACAATCCCTTTGAAACATTTTATCGAACACGTAACATGCATAGTATAAAAATCAAATTTTACATAGCGTTTGAATATGCAATCATGCCAATCTCCTTACAAAATTCTTCTTATGACTCCTGAATCCATCTGATTCCTCCGTGTAGACAACCTCCAACAACCAAACATGGCATCAACAGTGCATAATTAACTAAATTTTCATGAATTAGTAGGAAAAGTATTCATACCTTTTAATATAATGAAAATTTCAACTTGGTGAGGGCTGATTATTGTCTTTCTTTCTGCAATTGGTGTTTAATCCGCCCCCAATACAATTATTAGCTCAAATTCTTCTAATATTCATGCTATTAGTTTGAGAGTGGAAACTTGTTTTGGGACGGATGGAAGGGACCAATTTTTTTTTTTTTTTTGAACGAATGAACATGAAATTAGTCAAGGAACTGTTTCCTTTTCTTTCTTTTGGGTCGGATGAAAGGTAGGGAATGGAGAAGGAGCAGGGCTTCAACTCTTCTTTGGTTTATTCTTAATACCAGCTAATGCTTTGATTTGCCTAGTGTCCCTTTAAGTTACAGCCCCTGCTTCAACAAATGACTTAGTTTATTATTATTATTTTATTATTATTTTTTTAACTCCCAACCTCAGTTATTATTCTTGGGCAATATTCAATTAAATCCCACCTTTAATGAATATACATATTATATATTACACTCATTTTATAAATCATCCGTACTTATCGGGAAATATGATATTAAAATGTACCATTCCATAATCTTTTCCATAAAATAGAGATTATACATTAAATAAAAATAATTTTTTTAATGTAACTTATTTAATTAAAATAATTTAATCTCGCAAATTAATTTAATACATTCTTTTAAACGGATATAAAATATTTATATATTTAAATTTAATATACTTTATTCACCATATTAAAATAATTATATAAATTATTTTAATATGTACTCATAAATTGTTTTCACAACTTATCTTTGATCAAAATAAATATATAATAATATACTCGCTAAATTTCTTTTCATTCCTTATAAATTGTTTTCAACAATTTATTTACACATAATAATATATTTATTATCTTCACATCGCATAGCACAATTTCATTTATAAAATCAAATATATACAGTCCAATATCAATAATATTACATAATAAAATTTTTATTTAATTAAATTTTTATTTTAATAATTTCAAAAAATCTGAGTTATCACAGATCATCCACACGTGGTACCCATGCCTAGAATATCTATCATAAAGCATTGGGAATAAATTCTAAATTCTAAACCGTCTGCAAGTTCTTGGTCATTCTGTTTTACACTTGCTATGGGAATCATCATCTGCTATTAAGGGGTGTGTAGAACATAACATTGTAAAAATATTTATATTTCAACAGTACAGTTTGTAAACTATTTTGTCAAAGATGTAGAAACTTCAAAAAGAAACCCTATTCCCAAAAGACGATTGATGAAGCTGAAGCCATGAAGATCGAAGTGTAAATGCAAGTTGCGTAACAGCGTAAGTCAGTTCTTACTTATATATATATATATGTATATATTTGCGATTACTTCTATAGTTTTGTTATACCAAAAATTCCCAATCAAAAAATTAAAACCCTAATTTTTAGCTTTCAAGTTTCAATTCGATCTTATTCAATGGAACACTTTGATGCTTCAGGTATATACATTTCTTGTCTGTTTAGTATAGATCTGTACTTTTTTGTTGATTGGTATGTTGGAATACATATGTTTATCAGATTATGGACTTATGTTTTTAGTACTTGTCTAAAACCTTGCTATGATATTATAGTGTTTTCATCAGCTTTTACTCGTGCCTAATCCTTCTATTAATAGTCTGTAGCTTTTAAAGAGAAAGTGGGGTTAACCCATGGTGTTGCTATACCATGTTCATTAAGATAATTCAAATATTGCACTTGCAGATATCTTTTATTGCATCTTTTAGCTTTTCCCTTGAATGAAGTTTTTCTATAAAGGGAACGAACGTGCAGATGGCACTAAGTATAATATATCGATTCATAAAAATGATTTCAATGGAACATGAGTTTAAACTTTCTCACAATTCTCAAACTTCAAGTTTTACTAGAGTGATGAGTAATGAGCTACTAACTGAGATTGTTTCAGTGACACTGATAGACTGAGAAATCATATGCTGAAGTGTCTTAATATTGCTTTTATAGTGTAGTTTTTCCTTGATTTTCTTTGCCTTGAACTTCCACCAATGATTAGTTGTAGGAACTTGAGCGTTCTGTAAAATGAACTTACAATTGCCATGCTCATGTTACTGATTTTGTAGTGTTATTAGAGTAGCTATAGGCCTGTAGCTTATTCATCTAACAGTATAACACGTCTATTGCAATCTAAGGTGTTACTTTCTTTCTTTTTTGATAAGTTAATGTGTTTCTATTTTCTAGGATGTATTTAAAGTTTTTGCATAGTTCTTAGGCTTGATAATAATTTTGGTTCTAGAAGAATGTCAGCTTCAAGCAGTGAATTAGTGTTCATGTCATGGTAGTGCAACCTTTTCGATTGATTGTATTTTTGCTAAATAAACTTTCATCTGTTGTTGGTCAGAAAGTACAAGAATAAGAGATGGCTTCAGTTATTACATCACACTTGAACGTGCAATGAAACTGAATGGGTGAATGCTATTAATTTCGTCTCTCTTCCAACCTGTCATTTACAATAAGTTTATATATTTTTTCTGAACTAACTTGTAATTATATTAAATTGTGACTCATTTGCTTGAGGTATTAAATGGGTTAGAAATGAATATTATTGACTATCTAAATTGGTGTTGTTTGGTTTTTCACTTTAGTAGTGAGAATTGATCGATAAACAAATAGATACTTTCCTTGCAAAATAATTAAGGAGTCTGATTTTTTAGTGCAACTTACATTTTGCCACTACAGTTCTGTTAAGATTTTTGTATGAGCTGGACCAGTCATATTATCTATAGCATTCATTCCAGGAGGGATTTATATCAAAACAAACATAAACAAAGAGAAGCAGCAGTTAAAGAATGTGATAGTCAGCAGTTAAAACAGCACTGAAGCATTTGATATGCATAGAGGATAACTGTTCTAACTGTTAAATTGTGAGCCGCCATTTCAATGAATATATTTAATAAAAAAAAGAGGCGAGACAAGAAAGCAGACATCATTACAAGAAAAAGTTCCATCAGCGACCGCTTATCAGCGATCGGCTTCGATCGCAGATCCTTATCAGCGACCGACTGCGGTCACTGATAGGCGTTGCATAAAATCTGGTCGCTGGAATGCACATCAGTAACTACTATTAGCAACTGATATATCTGCGACCGATATTAGCAACTGAATTCGTCATGGCGGTCGCTAAACTGAGTCAACATAGTTTAGGGCGAAAGGCTGACGTGGTCCACGTGTCAAGGACTGCAATCAGCGACCGCGTGCGGTCACTGATACCCTCAAATGCTTAGCAGTCGCTAATGAATATCAGCGACCGCATGCGGTCGCTGATTTGAAAAAACTAAAAACCAGATTTTTGTTGTTTAGCGGAATTCCCAAAAACCCTCTACCTGTTTTGTACTTGCTTTATCCCAACACACATACACAACAATATAAACATCTTGCATAACAATGTAAACATCAATCGTCCACTGACACATACACCAAACTAGTATATAAACTATATAAACCTTTAAACCAATATGAATTGAATAAATAAAAACAAATCTAATGTTTAAGTAACATGAATGAATATAAAAGTACAAAATTCTCAAAGAACTACAAAACAGAGCTGTATCGATTGTCAAGCATCAGCGTCTTGATTATCTTCTCCTTGATCACCCTGTAATTAACAAAATAATAAAAAAAGTTACAAATATATACTAACTATATTAATATTGGTATATTACGACAATATACAACAAATTGATTACCTCGTCGCCATCCCCATGCTGTGCTGCTGCTGCTGCCGCTACTGCATCAGCTAACTCATCAGGACTCAAAGCCGCCAGATGCCCGCCCAGTATCTTCAGAAGATCTTGATCTCAACATATAGCTCTCACATAGTCAGCCGGAGTATGAACAACTGGATGACTCGATGACTGTGAAGACTGGGTAGCAGAGCTGCCTGAGCCACAGAAGGATGGGCGTCGTCATTGTCCTTGACCTTTAATGTAGTTCTTCTTCACAACAGACGCCCTCTCCCACAACTCTTGATCAATTGGAAGACGTGGAGTGCTTTCAGGATAGCTCTCATTCAATAAACGCTTATAAGTATCCTGTCATCATGTTAGCAATTAAATAGTTAAAAATAAATTCTATAAGCATTGATAAACAAGATCAAGTTGTTAAAACTTATTACCGCTATCTGGATAACATCAGGCAGGCCATTATGGGTGGCCACGTACACATCCCAGCCAATGGATAAGCTGACCTTGAGACTGAAACTCCTATACAAAAAATAGGCCAATATTACTAAGTAAAAATGTGATATATTTTCTACAATTTATGATTATAAACATATTAAAACTTGTAAATACGTACCCGGGCAGTGATATGATGCAACTGTGAAATACTTCCGCCCTTGTATGTTCCTTTAGCTTTTTCGCCATCGGGTACACCCGAGGATCTGTTTGTGGCGGAAGTCTTTCGTCTTTTCACCCAGCTCTTAGCTTTTCCATTGGACACACATCTCAGCCCATATGGACTGGATGCACCACAAGGGGCTATGCTCGTGCATGTAATCCTCTCACTGGTCTGGATGGTCGATCGATGCATTTTGAAGGGCTTTTTGTCGTTCTTTATTCAAATTGTCTTTGGTGCGGACCGCGCACTTCTGCCAAAATAATGTCTGTATCACTGAAGCCTGCGCGTCCTCCCATCTATACCTTTTCTACAAATAAAACAACAATAATAACATTAATAAACAATTATCATTATAATATTATATTGGCCTGTCATAATTAAAAAAACATACCTGAAACTCAACCCAAACATCATCCTTGTGGGCGATAGGTGTGCTCTCCCACGTAATCACAAGTGTCGGCCAATTCTGTAAACACAGCTGTGATATGCACTTGACGATCTTATTATCTGAAAAATCACTATAATATACAATAATTTACATCAACGATAAGTAGATATATTTAAAGCAATTTACATCTAAGTTCTATATATATCTTGTATAAATGGAATTAAAATGCTTATATATAAATGATGTGGGACGTACGTGCTATTCGGAGGAGGGCGAATCTGAATAAGAATACAGGATTAGTAGGGGGCCTTGGGAACATGATTAAGCCCCCTACCCAAGCCGCGCTTTTTCTGTGCTGCTTCAGAAGCCATCTGTATATTACAAAATTCAAAATGTTACTATGAGTTATATTTGATTACATGTATATATGAATATATAAAATGACAATAAACATGACAGTGATATAAACATGTATATTAATATATGAATATAAAATGACAATAAACACAAATTACATTTAAATAGTTAAGTACACAAACATGACAATGATATAAAAAATATGTAATGCTAAACATACATTTCATTTATTCAAGTGTCAATGTCTGATTCAGAATCATCTTGTATACTTATTGCAGATTCATAGCCATCATCTGCTTTAGATTCAGTGTCAGATTCAGTCAATAACTCTTCCTCGTCAGTATCAATGTCATCTGACACAAATATTGACTCAGGATCTAATTCACGTAGTTCATCTCCACCATCTAACTGGATTACTTTATTGTCATCCTCCACATTTATTATAGTTTGAATATGAAGCATCTGCTCTTGGTAAATCTCCCCATCAACTACTTCTACACGACTACGCGCGGGAGTATGAATTATTACTTGCCAATCTATAGGCGGTCTATCCCTTTTCCTAACAGGACTAGGAGTGTAGTATACTTGTACTATTTGAGTTGGTAAAACAAATGGTTCGTTGGAGTACGCAGACCTATGAAGGTCAATATCGACGATTCCATGTCTGTCAACATGTATCCCTTTTTCTGAATCAAACCAACGACACTTGAACAAGTGAATATGACCCCCGTACGTGCCCTTGTACGACAACTCTACGACTTCCTCCAACTCCCCATAAAAGGCACGATCAAGCTCATTGCAACAATCTCCTTGGACACACACTCCAGAGATTGTTGTTCTTTTACCGCACCCATATGCCTTTGTATGAAATTCACAACCATTTATTTTGTAACCATTGCGGCTGACTTGGTCCCTGTCTGGTCCCATAGCTAGGACTTGTACATTAGCCAAAATCGTTGATCCCTCAGTCAAAGCCTACAAAAACTCCATCTTATTAAATGAAGTCATAGTTAATATGGAGTATATATATGTCGTGCTTAAAAAAATTGAACTTACTTTGTCCTTTAGCCAAAGTGCAAAATTTTTATCACGATTGATTTGAATATCTTTATCAGTTATGCCGGGATGCTTCACTTTTAACTCGTCATCGTACAATCTATACAATGTTATAAACATTAACATATTGGAATAAATTTTCAACTTAAAAGATAAATTATCAAGTTTACATGTGTACCTCACAAATTCGTCAATCTCTTCACAATTGAGAAGAATGTAATTATGTGCAGCATGTAATTCTTTCCCAGAGAGGAATATGCGCTTCCATTTTCCATAAGCACGACCCGATAGAAAAAATACAGAGAGTCGACCATTTAGTTCAACATTTCCCCCATCATCATGTCTCGATACTCGATTGGCCTTTGTTAATACTTTGTTCGAAAAATAGTCTGAGACAAACGTAGATATCTCATTGAAATTGTATGCCTCACATATCGACCCCTCGACATAAGCTCTATTCTTCACCTTCCTCTTAAGGTTTCTCATCACCCTCTCGAAAGGGTACATCCATCTATATTGAACTAGACCCCCAACACGAGCTTAATAGGGAAGATGGATTTACAAATGCTCCATGGAGTCAAAAAAACCAGGTGCGAATATTTTTTCCAATTTACACGTGATCTCTATGATGTTCTTCTCAAGTACAGACATGTCCTTCTCATTTAATGTTTTTAAACATAAGTCTTTGAAGAAACGACTAAGATCCGTCAAAGCATCCCATATTGGCTTATCAAGCAGATCCCGAAATGCTATAGGCATGAGTCTCTCCATGAACACATGACAGTTATGACTCTTCATCCCTTGCAATTTCCCACTCATAACACACCTTGCAATGTTCAACACATATCCATCTAGTAGTTTCAGAGACTTAACCCATGTGCACACATCTTCAACTTGCTTTTTGGATAATGTGTACCTTGCATGCGGTTTGACAATCTCACCATTAGGAGATTCATAAAGTTCTAATCCAGGACGCTTATAAATATCTTTTATATCCAAACGTGCCTTATCATTATATTTTGTCTTCCCCGTAACATTCATCACGGTGTTAAACACATTGTCAAACACATTCTTCTCAATATGCATCACATCTAGATTATGACGAATCAAATTTGTAGACCAATAAGGCAGTTCCCAAAAGATGCTTCTCCGAACCCAGTTATGAGATTCGACAAACCCATTGATTATGTTTGTGTTATCAATTTTACAAAATGGGATAACCGACAATCTCATCACACGATCTCGCATCTCCGTTCCCGACAATCGTGGTGCAGGAATATCATTGTCTACTTTCCCTTTCCTGAAGTGTTCTTTATTTCTTCGAAACGGGTGATCTACCGGCAAGAACCGAAGATGACAGTCAAACCAGCAAGGCTTTCGACCTTTTAATAGATTGAAAGAATTTGTATGCTCCATACAATACGGACAAGCCAACTTCCCGTGTGTACTCCATCCAGCTAATATACCATAAGCTAGGAAGTCACTTATAGTCCACATTACCTCTGCCCTAAGGTTGAAATTTGTTTTCGTTGCAACATCCCAAGTCTTTACTCCATCATCCCACAATACCTTCTACTCGTCTATAAAAGGTCTCAAGTAAACATCTAAGTTCTTTCCAGGACTCTTAGGACCAGGAACCACGAGTAAAAGAAACAAGTATTTCATACACATCTAAGGAGGTAAGTTGTACGGAGTAATAATCACAGGCCAACATGAGTACGGAACAGCTGAGTGGCCAAATGGATTGAAACCATCGGTGGACAATCCAAGCCTCACATTTCTAGGTTCCAATGCAAACCCAGGATGTGCTAAATTGAAATCTTTCCAAGCCTACCCATCTGCGGGATGATTTAGTTCTCCATCTTTAGCTGGAGATTTTGCATGCCAACGTATATGTTCAGCTGTTTTTGAAGACATGTACAATCTTTTTAGCCGATGTGTTATTTGAAAATAGCTTAGAATCTTAAATGGTATATTTGATTTTTTTATAGTCACACCCTCTTTATTAGGCCTAAACTGATCATGACTGCAATACGTGCACCTTGTCATCTTTTCATTTTCCTTATAAAATAACATGCAATCATTGGGACATGCATCGATTTTTTGGTAACCAAGACCCAACTTCTTCACTATTTTCACACAAAAGTAATAGTTACCAAATAATTTCTCACTGTCAGGCAACTACTCTTAATGGCCTTCAAGAGCGACTCAAAACACTCATGGCTCATGTTGTGATCAGCCTTGATGTTAACTAATGTCGCCACTGCAGACAATGTAGTGTGTTTGGTGCAACCATGCCACAATGGCTCACTACCCTCTTCTAACAACTTAAAGAAGTCTTTGGCATTAAAATTCATAGGTTGCTCTCTGCCTTGTTCCCAATCAAAATCTGGCCCTGTAATATCATGAACCATTTCATTCATACGATGATTACTACTGCCCGAATTGTGTACTTCTGTGATGCCACCATCTCTTCTCTGCCCATGTGCCCACCAGCATTCTTCGTAATTTTTCATGAACCCATAAACAAGTAAATGATAGTTTACCACGTCTCTGTCCATATAATTTACATTCTTACACTTCAAACATGGACATCTTATCTACGACTGACCATTCATACATTCCTGGTGACTATACGCATACTCCAAAAACACTTGGCAACTAGCTCTAAATTCAGTTGTAGCACTTATCTGGGCACTTGACTTTCGTCATGCCATTCAACTACAGTCTGAATAGTTGACATGAATTATTGTATTCCCTTGTTAGAGATTTACAATTCAGCTCAATCCTATTTATGATGCCTATAAATACATATAGATGTATATGTACATATATAACATGAGTGTGCATCATATATGATTATTCAGGAATTGAACAAAGATACATGCCAAAACAAATTTACACAACTTGAGATCAACTACCCAAAAAGGCATGGTATATTGTTGTCATCCTACATATTTTAACTGACACCAACCAAGGAAGTATAACACAACAGTGAATACAAATGCATATATGACCATTTGACTAGCTTGTATATGAAGATTTAGATAATGTTGGAGATTTTGGAAACATATCATTATTCATGAGCATCCTCCTGTCTGGAATTTCAAAAATTGTGTGATATGCCTAATTACGTGATCAAGGATTCCAAGAGTAGAATTTCAAGGGAATTAGAATCCCCTATTTTGGGAATATCAGAATATATTTACTTCATTATAGTTTAAGGTATTTGGTGAGGATGACTATACACTGTGGTATCATGCCTTTTCTAAAAATAACTTGCATCAGCTCTATCAAAATTCCTTTTCTTTTTGTATCCATACATCAATGTAATTTAATCAAAGTTTAGGTTTATTTTTTATTTCATTTAAGCTTTTCAAAACTGGGCTCAAACTGGCTTGTTTTCTCACTTTTTCACAAAAAACTATTTTTGACACTTTTCCATTTCTCCAGTTTTGGCTACTTGGATAGTATAAGCATGTGTATTTTAGTTTCCTAAGTTTACTTTTATCATCATCTCACTTGACTTGGTCATCTATCCAATTTTAACCTATTAAAGCTCACTTTAGGCTCGATAATAGATCCTAACTTGATTTTCTTACTAGCTTTGGTCATTGCAATGATTAGGAATCATCACAAACATGAATTAGCAATTTATATGAGTTCATTATAGTCTTATAAGATCAGGCACTAAAGGTCACCCAAAACAGTCCACTTTTGGTCTTAAAATGTGATTTTTCACAAGTTTAATGCTCAAAACAGTTTAGGCTTGGTTTCTTTAGCTTGTGTAGCTTACTTATGTCATATTATGACTATTGAAACTTTCCCACATGGTCTAGGTATGGGAATTCTATACATAGGTCTTAGTTGCCACTTAAAGCTTACTTTTCATGGCTTTTAAACATGAAATTTGGTCAATACACAACATAGACCACAACTAAGTTAAGGAACACATTTTAAATGATATGTGTAGACAATATAGGGACTCCATACTGTCTCAAAACTTCAGTTGCAAAAATTTTCTATAATAGTTCTCATATAGGCATAGATTTGACTATAATTTCATAAACAGTCCATATGAATGACCATATCAGCCTTTTGAGAAAACCAAGTAGATCAAATTCACTGAAAGCCCTACTAACAATCCATATAATCAAGATACCCAACCCAAGACCCACAAACAAAAACAAAATTCAATTAGACATTGCCCCATCTAATATGCAAAGGTCTTAAAACTTTGCATATCATACACTATTGGGACACTTTGCTTCCATCTAATATGCAAAAATCTTAAAACTTTATGCAAATTCATTGGAAAATAAGGCATTGAACCAAAATTTATGAAAAAAAACTGAAGATGTTTTTTCCCATCCTGAGATATCCATATTCGCCTAACAACTGACCAATATAGTAGACATAAGAAAGGTGGGTACTGCTATAATTTTATATCTAAATAGAATGCAAACACAAGTTCTGATGGGTATTCAAAAATAAAGTGACCAAAAAATTTGAAGTCCAAACAAATTAAATTTGTTTGATATAATTAAAAATTAAAATATACTATTATTTTGACTTATCCATCAGTAACTTTAGTGTGTGTGTGTGTGTTTTTTTTTGATATGAAAGCCAAATTTCAGAGTGGTAGACGAGACGACAGGGCGAGTGGAGTGGAGAAAAACATTTTCAATCTTCAATAGTTGACTGCTATAATCACCAAAGTATAGTACCTCCTAAACTAAAAATTTTATAGAAAAATGAAATCCTATTCTTTAATCTTAAACAAACATTAATATTAATGCCAACTTCCTCCATGTCCACACAAGAAAATAATTGGTTTAGCAAAATTTAAACTCATCAGAACTTCAGAAATAAAGAGAATTAGGGTTACCTGTGGCGGCGGCAATGGCAGTGGGTAGTGGTGGCGAGTGAGCTCCTCCCCCTTTCTCCCTCTTCTCTCTATTCTGAGCTCCCTCTTTTATTTTCCTCCCGTCTGCTATGTCGTGCGAATACCTGGAATTGATTACATTTAGTTTGATCAGCGACCGGTATCTGTGATCGCATGCAATCGCTATTTTTTGATGACTTGGACTTATCAGTGATCGCATGCGGTCGCTGATTCTAAGTGGTCGCACAAAACCTTGGCGCCAACATTTCCTGCCAAATTTTGGGAGGCAAAATTATGATAGCGACCGATCAGCTCGGTCGCTGAAATATAATGGCGACTGTATTAAATCACGGTCGCAGATAGTAGTATTAGCGACCGCATATGCGGTCGCTGATAGTATTGGTCCCTGTTAGGCCTTTTTCTTGTAGTGCAGGTTGCTGGTTCAGTCGAAAACTGTAATCATGTTGACAAAACATGTTTTATCCTGTGCAACTTACATTTTGTCACTAATGTTCTGGCATACCTTTGGTGAATGCTGAACTTAAATAAGTATATATATAGTTCTAGTTTTTACTGGATATTACAATACTATTTTTATTTGAGCATGACTAATTGACTATTGTATTTTAATTTATTTGACATTGTATTTCAAAATATATTTAGTTGAATGTAATACTCAATAAGGCAGTTTTATTGTGAATGCATATGTTATATCCTTTGTCTCTAATTCTAAATTTTTGATAATTTTTTGTTTGTTTATTTGAGGTAATAATGAGATAATAAGTTTGATTGAAGACCCATCTGGACCATCTCAAGTGCCAAATACTTAAACTGAAAATCAGTCTCAACTTAATGGTGATTCTCAGCCTGAAAATGCTACTGAGGTTGAGGCTGAAGCTGAGCATGGAAAAAAAAGACCTCAAAAGCATGGGATGAGTTTACTATTGTGACATTAAGAGATGGAACCAAAAAGGTTGAGTGCAAGCATTTCCACTCAAGGCTTGCTTTTCAGAATACGGGGTCTACCAGTTATTTGAATAGGCACATGAACTCCTGCTCTATTCGGTTAGCTTCAATTTTTGGTTCTGGAAAACCTAAGCAGCAGGTATTATCTTATCCTACTTTAGAAGTTGAAGGTGTGATAACCCGAGAATTTAGAAAATTATTAAAATCCTAAAATGATGGATTAAAGGTTATATGATAGTCCTAGACTGAAAATAAGTGTATGTATTTGACATTACTGTGAAGGAATTTTTTAAGGATTTCAAGATTTTTGAACAAGACTTGAATGATTTGATAGACTGTAAGTGTTAGTCTATGTTTAGTGTATGAGTTCATAAGAATCTGTGTATGTGGTTCTATGGGTACAAGATTGTAGATAAAGATCAAACATCGATCAAATAATCTATATCAGTGATTTTATATGCACGGTTTCTGAATAAGGAACAAGGATTGATCGAATAAGTTGTAACTTTAGCAAACCCTAAATTTATGTTAAAAATAATATGTTTATTAAGTTAGAAAACTTTAACGAACTGTTAGAAACCCTAACGATACGCTCGGAAACCCTAATTTTAGTTCCGGGAATTTGAAACCCTAATTTGGATATTCAAAACCCTAATTTGGGAATTCAAAAGCTAAGTTTAAATGCCTAAGTGTTAAATGTTATGGAATAAAAGGGAAATGTCCAAATTACCCTTCAAATTATAGAGGAAAAGACCAAATTGCCTTTAGTGAATGCGAAATGACCAAAATACCCTTTTACTTAAACTTTAAGTAAAAGATTTTGTAAATCGTGTGAGTCATCACTCCAAGACTTATCCCATGTGTATTATATCTCCCAAGATCAGATATCAAGTGCCACCTTGCACATTTAGATTCATGAATAGATTTAAGTAAATAAAAATCTTACTTTACTTCTCATTTGCTCCAAGTCCCTTCTCTCTCTTCACTTTCGAAATCTAGAGTGAGAGAGAGAGTGAGAAACCAAGTCATGATCAAGCTTTAGCCTTTCAAGAACAGGATTCAAAGATCAGAAATCAAGATCAAACCATAAAAGGTATAAAAACCCTGACCTTGTAAATCTATGTATTTGATGTTAGATGTTATTAGTTAAAGGTTAAAGTTGTGTATAAGGATGTTATTTAGTGATCCAAGATGTAACATCAAGGATCCATAACATCTAGAAGTCAGAAATTAAGTTTTTAGAACTGACCTAGAACAATAAAAATAAAGCCTGACAGCCTAATGTCAGAGCCTCTAGATTTTTCTAGGTTAGATGTTTATGGTGTTTGAAGTTATAGAGTTGTATTTTGTCATGTGGACTATGATCTGGAACTGGAAACAGGGTCAGATAATGTCTAGATTGCAAGATATAAGTGGTTATACATGGTTGACCGACCATGGGAGACTGTTTCTGGAAAACCCAGAATTTTCCAGATGATCTGACAAGCTTTTCAAGGCCTTAGATCTTACTATGTTTAAGTGATTAAGCCATGTTGTTGTTTTGATCTTGTAGACTGGTATAAGGACTACACGATCGTGCCTTTAGATTAAACATATCATGATCAGGATCAGAATTAATCAAGGTTAAACTTGAGTTGACCGACTGCCTTATGAAGAAATCTGAAAAACCCAGATTTCTCAAGAACAGCTCCTGACCACTACTTTGACCGGCCAAAATCTTCCTTTGATGTTGTTGTTAGACTGATCGAATGATACATAATTGTTCACTGACATCTCCACTATAAATGTGAACCTTCATATCACACAAATAAAGCTCAGGATGCATGTTACAAGGATTGAAAAGTAGTCACTTGGACTGTTCTTCATTACTGGAAAACTCAGAAATGAAGAACAACCCGTGACAAGTATTTTGGAGGCTTAGATCTATCTGGTAGGTTGTTGTATGGCCATGAAATCGATTGATAATGGTAGTATTACACTTACACTACAACATCAACATATTAGCACACCCAGAAACATGATAACCAAAGATCTAGAACCGGTCAAACATAGCACCTTAGTCACTAACATAAGTTTCTGGGTTTGGCTGAAGAACACCTATAGCGATGGTTCTGTCACTATAGGGCCCTTTAGTGACAGTTATTTTCAGAAAATTAATTATTTTACTAAATAATTAGAGAAAATTAGTTTTAAATTATTAAAAATACATAATAAATTCTTAAAAATTATTTTAAAGCCTAAAAATTAGTTTTTAATAATTTTGAGTATATTTCATAAATATTTAATATTTTTGGAATATAGAAGGTATTTAATTTATTTAATTATAATATTAAATAAATTATTCAAAAATAATTTTAATACTTGAAAAAATTATTTAAAAATATGTTATGGTGTTAGAAAATATTTGAAGTTATTTTTAATAACTTTTGATATTTTGTGATAAATTTCATTAATAAATTAATATTAATGGTTATGGATTTATTTAATGAGTATATTAAATAAATTATGGAAAAATAGAATTAATGATTTAAAAATCATATAAAAATGATTTAAGTGTTGTAAAAATATTTTAAGTTATAAAATATAACTTATGATATTTTGTCATAAAAATATTAATATTTTAATATTTATAGCAATTATTAGATAATGGATTTAAATGTTTAAAAATCATATAAATATAATTTTAAGGTATTAAAAATACTTTGATATATTATAAATATATTATAATATTATGTTATGATTTTCATTAATATTTTATATTAAATAAATATTAATGATAAGAGAATAATGTGGTATTTATATTATATAAATATAATATTAATGATTTAAAAATCATGATAAATGGTAATAATTACTTGAAAATTATTACGAGCTTATGAAAAATATTTTTTACTGATAATAAAATTATCTAAGTTAATTGTTAAGTGTTTGGACCGAGTCTTAGTAATATTAGGCTCGAAATTTATCCGACTAGACCGTCGAGATGTCAGATTTGTGTTGGATTCTACTTAGACTAAAATAGTTTGACTTGATACCAAGTCTTAGGTAGTTTGTGGACTGATAGGGTTATGTGTTATGTGTTTATGATTACTTTTTATATATATGTATATATAATAGTATTATACTGTAATGATATTATTCTAATATTGAAAATCTATATTACTAATATTAGATCTTCAGATAAAGCGTTATAAACTGTGTAGCAGTAGTCGGTGATACAGGCAAGTTCCTAACCTTGAACTTCTAATTATTGTGTAAGTTTTCTCTAAACTCGACCTCGAGTGGATCTTTCTTTCAATTATACTTATGGCTAATCAATTCTGATTACCATGTCTATGAATTGTTGAATATCTTTTTGAGCAAATAATGCATGTATTCATCAGGTATGAAAGGCTAATCACCTTCATTACCATTCGGTCCAGATATAATTTCTATGTTCATGTTCAATGCTCGTTCAGTTATAAAAATTTGTTCATGTTAATTCACAACTATATTGTTGAATTATAGCCAGCTTATTATTCAAATTCTTTCAATCATGATATATCCTTAAATAAACTTATACTTGCTCGGCAAACTTATGTTCACCCTTATATTTCATGTTATTCTTGGTCAAACTCGGTTGACCGAACATGACTGGGCAATTCTTGGTAACCCAAAAACTGCCCAGATAATGTCTGACAAGAACTTTGTGGCCCCAGATCTGTTAGTGATTTGTTGTTTTGATTTTGTTGTTGTATCTAAGTTGTAGCTTGGTATATGTATTACATCTTCATGCCTTAAGATCACGTAAATGATAAACAGATTGGACTTAGCAGCCGGTCAAACTAGCCAAGACGAACATGTTTTCTGTTTTCTCGGTAACCCAGAAAACATATGAATGTGTTTCCTGACATGGTTTGACCGGACCTTATCTGCTCGATGTGTTGTTGTTAGATGTTTTTTCTGTAATATACATGTACCCCTACATGTTGTCTACACACTGAAACCTTAAGATCACTAAAACATCACATTGATTGCAAGTTGTGGAAGCCCAAAGTAGGCCTCACGAATTGTTCTTCATTTCTGGGTAACCCAGAAATGAAGAACAGCTTTGACAGCTTGTTCAAGGCCCCAGATCTCATTCGTCTTATGTTGTTTGGCCATGTTTGTTGTTGGATCATGTAGTCTTACACTAGGACTACAAGATCTAACCAATATCTTGTCCAGAAACATTATAGTTTACGAATTAAACTTGGTCAAAAATGCCCCCTCGTTAACTGCTTATGAATGTCTGGGTTGCTCAAGAACACCTAAGGTGACGATTTCTGTCGCCAAAGGCTATAGCGACAGTTTTATTAATTTTAATTAGTTAAATTTCCAAAAATTTTATAAAAATAGAATTAATTTCTGAAAATTACAAAAATTATTTTAAGTTATAAAAATTAACTTTTAATAATTTGACATATTTTTCATAAATATTAGTATTTATTTAAATATTATTGATATTTAATTTATTTAATAAATGCATTAAATAAATTAATTAAAAATGATTTTATTATATTAAAAATCATTTTAAATGATAATAAGGTATTTAAAAATATTTGAAGTTATAAAATATAACTTTTAATATTTTACAGCAAATTTAATTAATTATTTAATATTAATGATATTAAATTTATTTAATAATTATATTAAATAATTAATTTAAAAATAAATTTTATATTAGAAAAATCATTTTAAATGAAAATAAAGAGTTTAAAAATATTTTAATTCTTAAAATATAACTTGTAATATTTAAAGGTAAATTTCATTAACAATTTAATATTAAATGATATTTTATTTATTTAATAATTATATTAAATAAATAGTTTAAAAATGGTTTTATTAATTTAAAAATCATTTAAAAAGGATAAAAAGAAATTAAAAATATTTTAAGTTATAATTAATGACTTTTAATATTTTGATAAATAATGCATTAATATTTAAATATTAATGGTAATTATTTACAAATGATTTTAAATGTTTAAAAATTATTTAAGGGTAATGTTAATGTTTTAAAAATATTTTGAGTTATTATAAATAACTTTAATATTTTGGCAATGGTTTCATTAATAATTTAATAGTAATTAAATATTAATGATAATAGAATTATTTAATATTTAAATTATTTAATAATGATTCCGGTGTTTGAAAAAATATGATGAATTATTATAATTATTTAAAAATTATTATAAGTCATTTAAAAATAATATGACTGATATATACACTTATTGAACTATAGGATAGAGTCTTAGACTCGATAATTACCCGATAAAGCCGTCGGTACACCGAAATATTTCAGAAATTGATCTAGACTTAGATAATTTGACTAGCTACGTGTCTGTTTATGATCCAATGACTGTTAAACCTATGTGACAAATGTGATTAGGTTATGTGCTGACTGTAAATAGCAGTACTATATGTTACGATATGTTATTCTAATCGAACGAATGATCTTATTAATGATAGGTTTTGATATAAAAGATAAAACTAAGTTGTGTAATTGTAAGCAGCAGACCAGGCAAGTATCCTACCTTTGCATTTACTTTTATGCAATGGACATGAGTAAGAAAGTTTCAGAATCATATTATTGTGCCAGATTATTAACTCTATTATTATCGATTATGTATCCAATCATTCATATTCATACAAGTTCTTAAATTATCCGATCATTGTTTATCAACACAGTATTATTGCATAATCCAGATATTTATTCTGTTTGTTAATTTCTAAATATGATTATACAAATGTCCTCACTTGGATAATCATTGTATTTAATCACATATTGATACATACTTATTAATTTCCAGTATGTATACGTTGAATTCAAAGCCGTCTAAGCTATTTGCTTTGGCTAGACACAAACTTAGAAATATTGTTGAACAAGATTGAACTTTATTGTTATCCAACCGAATTGTTTAGGTTCGGATTCTAGACTAAGTATAAACATCCCGTACATGGGAAAACTTTTGTACGTCACAATTGTTGATTCATTGTAGAAGTGTCATTCAAAGAAAACATTTAATACTTTTAACTAATATTTATTATTGCTATTACTTGCTGGGCACCCAAATGCTCATTCTTGATTAATTTAAATATTTTCGGCCAATCGTAATCAACCTGAAGGTTCATGCAGAAATAAAGAAAAAGGAAAGCAAACAGAATAAGATTTATGGTATTTTGTGTAATAGTTAGACTTTATTAAGACAATGATGTCTATTAAGTATCATGTAATGAATGATTAAAGGTCGCGTACTTGGGAGTAGAATCTGATGCATATGTAAATTAAGTTTGGTATTTATAATATTGTTATTATTATTAGTATTATTCCGCTCATAGAAATGGTATCATGAAGCACCGAGTTCGGGTTTCAAGTACCTGAATTTGGGGGCGTCACAATATAACGTTAAGCACTCTAAAAATAATGAAAGGTGTCAAGGTCAAATCTCCCTACGATTTCCACAGACAAGCAACCGTAAAGTTCATAAAGATCAATATCAAAATCATAGAGGGCATTTATCTGAGGAGTGAGAATGTCCAAGCAAAGAAGACTGGGATTCGAATGTTGACAATTGAGGATCCCGATATACTCTCCAAGATGTAAATCGAAGAAACAAGGGAAAAGCTACCTACTAGCCTGCTAAAAGTAACGTCTCTGAAGTGTTATGTTAGAGTTTATGCCCTAGAGGCCAATTATTTATTTTAATTGCTTAACATTTTGATATTATATTTGATTAAATAAATGAATGATTTTATTATGGTTTTACTTACTGCGTTATATAAATGTTAACATAATAAAATTCCTTAGAATAATGATACAAACTATATAGTTTTAAGTATGTGACTTAAACTTGAGATTATATAATTACAATTAGTATCATTGCTCTTAAATGTCCCTAGTCGAGTATCATTGTTGATGGGACAACAATGATACATTGAAACTTATATGTGGATTGATTGATGACCAAAACTCACTGGTCATAAATATATGAGATATTGAGTCAATGCATAGGTACATGTTAGAGAACGATGTACTGGATAGACCCAACATGAGAATTCTTCGTGGAGCATTATGGAAAGTGTCATTAGAGATTCTCATAGTGACAATGATGTAATGATCCTCCGACCTAAAATCACTATATTACTACACGAAAATTTATATACTTTGATATCATCAAAAGTCACCTCTAATAGGGTGGACAATAAAGGTGATTATTGGGTACATCATGAATCGTGTGAGGAATATGAGTGATCTAGATGGAATTTAACCCTCTTATATATTAGGGGTGATATCCATAGGCCTCTTGATTGAGTAGGACTATGAAATGCATGGTCATGCTCAAATAGAGATTTGTTTCATATAGTCTACTCATTGTTCAAGAAAACTCAGATTAAATTATGAAGAGTATGACACATTCCATGACTCGAGTTTAATCTAGGATGTCAAGGTTAAAAGGATTAAATTACATTGAAACATTGGTCACGAAAAGGTTGCATCGAATCATCGATCTTATTATTACTTGGCTAGCAATGATGCATTACTAGATGCCGCTCACTATTTATAATTTTATAATATGATTATAAGATTATTGCCAACGTAATAATAACCTATAGGGTCACACATTCAGAACATAATTAAAAGGGAATTAATTTAAATTGTAAGGATTTAAATGTCAATATGATTGATAGTATTTAAATTAATAAGATAATTTATATATATGTATATTAATTAAGAAAGACTTAATTAAGATATATATATATATATATATATATATATATATATATATATAAATTCAAAATTTATTTTAATTAGATTAGGTTTTTGATTAATTCCTTTTAACTATTGTATATATGATATATATCAGCCATTTAGGGACAACATAATTAACCTAAAATAGCTGTTCTTATAGAGAGACTAGAGAGAATTTTTTTTGAAAATCCTGATCCTTTTGTGGCTAGTACCGCAGCTCCCTTTACTGTAGAATCGTGCGACGATTCGTGCATGTTCGTGTGGATACCATAGAGACGTAGTTCTGTGAGGGATTGTGTTGGAGATTCGAAGCATTTCTACTTTTCTTTTATTTATAAAAATACCAACTGCGCCCCATTTATTTTTTAAAAGAAACTCCAAAACGACGTAGTTTTAATAAAAGAGTGCTATTTAAGGATGAATACTAGATAAAAGGAATGCTCTTGATCCTTGCTCATATATTAAAATATTCATAGTTACGTTATATAAATATTCATAGTTACTTTATATATATTTAGTTCAATGTGGAGATTTAAGATGAGTATATATATATAGATGGTAATAGAATTTATCTAATACATAAAAAATATAACATAAGAAGTAAAAGTATCACAACTATGTTTCGAACCTAAGACCTATGGGTTATTGGGCCATTAAGCTACCACTAAGCCATTCTAATTTATTAGTTAACTAAACTACTGTCATAACTTGTAGCGGTAGACAGTGTAACACATGAGCAAATGAATGGCAAACGAGTAATTTATAGTGTAGCGGCAAGGGAAAATTCATTTCAATCTGTGTCATCTAATGTTGCGATTAACGATATAGATTATGGTTGTTGAAATAGTACCCGTGACAATCGATTGCCAAGAATGGGGGCCCATATATATATAGCCGTGTATATTCTATTTGTGCGTAGTCTTTCAAAACTGCGTTGTTTTGGCATATTTGTTTTTGATTTTTGATTTGGGAGGAGATAAGCTGTTTTTATAATAAATAAAAAAAAATCTGCCAAAACGACATAGTTTTGGCAGACTTTGCACAAATAAATTAGAGCATTTATTTTAAAATTAAAATTTAGAATTTCAAAAATGATGAAAAGTTATTTGAATTTTAATTTAGATTATTGATTATTGTATTTATTAAAAATAAATAAATAAATAAATATTCATTCATTAATACTATACTTTAAAACTCATTTTTTTTCTTATTCTAGCTATAGTTGTAATTATAGTATTCGTTTTAAAATTTAATATTTCAAAACTGATAAAAACTTGCTCGAATTATAATTTAAAACATTAATCATTATATTTATTAAAAATAATAAAATTAACATTCATTTATTAATAAACTTTACTTTAAATTCTTTATTTTTTTATTCTAGTTATAGACTTATAGTTATAATTACACAACTTTTATCTTTTGCTATAAACCCGAAAAGATATTTAGATCTAGATCTAGATCTTCTTCTTCTTAATGTTTGCTGAAGAGACGGAGGAGGAGGATCGTGGATTGGATTAAAATAAAATAAAACTTATAATTAATAATTTTTATTTATAATAATTATATCATTAAAATTAAATAAATATACATCAAAATTTGATGATACCATGTTGGGCCTGGGCTCTATGGCAGTCCAAATGAAATTATTATTGTCGATCTAATATTAATATGAATAAAATTCGTACAGTAGGGTTTCTACTAGGGGTGTTAAAAAAAATAGTATTTTCAATTTTTAGGGAAATCGAACCGGTTCGGACCAGTCGGTTCGGTATAAAAAGCAAACGATTCTGTACCGGTATGCGGAACCAGTATATACCAAATTTTCGATACCGGTTTCGGTAGGAGATTTGGTCGGTCGGTCGGTATAAACCGAACCAAACCGGGTGTACCGGTTTATCTAATAATATTATTAATATATTACTTTTTGTCTTTTACTTTTCAAGTCTTTATCTTTGCTTTACTCTTTTGCTTTAGGCTTCACGCTTTAGCCTTCTCTCTATTCCCAAATCTGACTGAAATCTCTCCATCTCGAACCATTATGACTCAGTAAGTCACCAATCTCTCCATCTCGAACTTTTGTCTCCATCCATCTCAAAGCTTTGTCTCTCAATCTCCCTTCATAAGTCACCGATCTTCATTCGTAAGTCTTCAATCTCCATTCGTAAGTCGCCGACTCCGAGTCTCCAACTCCGGAATCAAAAATTTTCTTAAGTAATTTTGAGTTTATTTTGAGATTTAGTTAATTGATCTATCTCTATTTATGTCAATATATATGGGTGTTTATTGTTTACTTGTTTAGGGCTTTTTTGTTGATGATTTGTTTATTTTGTTGGTGGTTTGTTTATTTGATGTATATATTTCTGTAATTCTTTTTTGTATGGAATCTTCTTAAATCTGATTGATTTGGTGCAATTGCAGTATTTTTGTTGTTACCACTCTTGGTAGCTTAACAAAGATAAACTATTTTGATTTTATCATTCTCCAACTCAAGTATTTTGATTTTATTGGTTCTTAAAATCAAGTTTAGTTTTAAATAAACACACAGATGATGTATTCTTGGGAATGATATTGAAAACAAAACAGATCTTGACATTGTTTCTTTAACGACGGTTAATTTATTGTTACTCCTAAAATGGAAAGTATGATTATTATAGTGAACTGGCCCTTAAAAATTGTGAAGATACTACCATATTAGCACATTTCATTAAAGATTATTTCTTAATTTGAAGTTATGGTTAATTTAAAATCTCATTTTTGCTTTGCAGTAATTGTGGATCATGATTCATACTTCCCTTGACATCTGATGATCTGAATGAAGAATGGTGGATCATGATTCAAAGAAAAAGAATATCTGATATCTAATCTTCTCAAGTCTGGTGAGCCCAATATCATACCTTTGTTGATAGACTCCACGGCACGCTTGCGTGAGGTGGTCGTCGCCCCGATCGTTTCTAGCACAGTTGTTGGGTGAATTGCTTGCAACACCTTAACCCCTCGCCTATATGTAGACGGTAATCTTGGTACAATTGCTCGCGTTCAGAATTCTGCGTTGAATGGACACCAACGACACCTTGATCCCTCGCTTATATTGAAGCGGTAATCTTGGTACAATCGACGATTGATGCGGTAGAAGACGCCACACACAACTATGAATTGTTGTATGATAAGTCAAATTGAATCTCAAAGAAATAACTAAGAAAAATACTTAGGAATTCTTCAAAGAACCAAAAGAAGAGAATAACCTCACAAATATATTGAATAATAATAATGTTTAATGTATTTGATTACATCAACTTGACCCTCTATTTATACTACTCAAAACAATCCAAATCCTAATAGGAATTTATAAACTATAACCCTAATTTCTATAAGGAAATAAAAATCAATTTGGAAAAGAAATCTAATTAAAACAATCCAAATCCTAATAGGAATTTATAAACTATAACCCTAATTTCTATAAGGAAATAAAAATCAATTTGGAAAAGAAATCTAATTAAAAGAAATCCTAATTTTAATAGGATTATAAAAATCTAAAAATCCTACCAATGTTGTGTAAACGAAATTTTTTGGCCCACATGCTAATATGATATCGTCCTCAATTGTGAGATTGGACTTTAATTTGGGCTTGTATTAAATTGACCCAAATTTATGTCTCATGCCCATTAGCCTCCTCTTTGGATTTTCTTCAGCCCAATTATTTGAAATAAATTGACGAAAAATTCTGACCCAGTTAATCTGTCATTATTCCCCTCCTCTTCAAAAGGATTTGTCCTCAAATCTGGCATCCGCTCCCCTTGAAAAGGATTTGTCCACAAATTTGATCCTACATATAACAATCAAAGTTAGAATCACCGAACAAAATATAACCACAAGTCTCACCTGATAATTTAAATGAATGAGCAATATCAGCAACGCAATCAAGAAATTGAAAAGTTCCAACTCCTCCTGGATCAAATATTAAAATGAAAAACTCTTCATGTGATAGATTCTCCCAATGACGAATTCCCGGATCAAACAGAAATCTTATGATATCGATCATTTTCAAACATAACCACGCCAATGATCCTGGGTCAAATATCAATACTTGAAATTCGTCATGCTGCTCACGCAAACTCTCTTGAATTCCTGGATTAAACACGAAACAAAACAAATCAATAAGTTTCTTTTGTCTAACCACGAAGAAATTAAATAAACCAAAATCATATGCATACTCTACTAAGACAATATTCAAAACACTTCCCTGTAGATGTCTTATGCATTGAACGGGATGAACTGCACGATCCATGTTTCTCTCGATGAATATGATCCTATCACGAATCTGCAAAACACAACCAACCTCCCTCTTTCCATTGACATTAACACAATAAAGAACAAATAATGTAATCAACGGAGTAAAAAGGTCACAAGCATAAATTGAAAATTCAATTGCATATCGACGATGATCACAAACAAACTCAACACGTGCTAAAGAATTTCCCAAAATGTTGACAAAAATCGGAATATCATCAAAAGAGAGAATAACAAATTTTCCCATGAAAAAATGTAAAATATAATTCAACAATTCCATAGAAGTATGCAATGCCTTAGCTAATCCAAGTGAACTAACTACACATGCAAATAACTCATCTCTCAAACTATCTTGATGATAAACATTTCTTAAATCAGAACCATATGATAGCAAATCATGTAATGAAGATTGCTCCAACGAAACAACATGATTACTACCATTGTCAACTAACGACAATTCATGTAAAGATTGACTAACATGAAACCCTAAGTCAATATTCGGATAACAAAACCTAGAATTAATTTCATGCAAGTAAATACATCGAAAACGAGAATATATATCATGATCATAAACTAACTCAACATAAATCAAATATCCTCCATAGTTTATGATAAAAATGATTCTACCATCAAAATAGCTAACAACAAATTTTCCAACGGAAGCATGCAAAACATGTTTTAAATAACTCATGAAAACACTAGATGCATCAGTTAATCTAACAGAAATAACTAACCACCTATATAACTCACATGTTAAAACAATTTTCCATTTATCACAATATTTCATGCTAAATTGATTAGGCATTGTCATCACATGATTATTATCACATGTAGATAAAACATAAGAACTATGCAATTTATCAAACATATTATCCAAACAAGAAAAAGAATAACGATACTTGTTTACCAATTCAAAATCGATGAACAAACTCGTTGTCCCATCCTCCTTAGATATTATGATCTCATAATCAACACATGAACTCATGTCTTCTCTCACGATACCCACTTTCACCAACTCTCCAACCCGCCTTGGTAACTCAGTCGTCTCCTCGGGAATACTATCAGCTGATCGGTACGAAATGATAGTACGGGGTATTTCATCAACAACCTGTACAAGAGACAAAACAAAACTAGACAAAGAAGAATCATTAGTGTTAGTATTCAAAAGCGCCGTCTTGTACGAATGTACAGTCATTGGCTTTTCAAAATATAACTCACTTTTCAACTCACTCTCTTTTTCATAGTCAAATATTTCTTCTCTCTCTTCTTTATGCTCACCCTCTCGTTTGTTTTTCTCCCGTTTGTTTTCAAGGTCACTCTCATCCTCTTTATTCTCAATCTCTCTTTTCTTTTCATTCTCACTCCTTTCAATTTTTTCTTTAACATTATTAATCTTTCGAATAATTTCTTTTTGTTGATCTTTTCCACATGTATTTCCTTGTACGAACTAATCTTCTTGATTACTTTCTTTCGGAGGTTCATCATCTTGCTTTTGATCATGAATTTCATCTTGAACACTCGAACCCAATAACTCTCCTTGGACTGCATATTCTATAATTTCTTCCACCTCCCCCGGCTGATCTTGTTTCTTTTGCGCCTTAGGAGTATATTGTAGTTGCATCCAATAATCTTCCTTGTTTACTTGTGTGCGAACACTCCTGTTATTATCTACTGTAGATGGCTCTGAAGGTTGCTCTACATGTCTTCGAGATGTATATTCCTCCTTCCTGTCACGCTCTACTCGAGCAAACCGCTTTCTCATTACTGATTTTAATTCTGCCCATGTCTCGAATGGACGCTCCCCATATTTTTGTTTGATAAGCTGCCACCATATAATTGTATGATCGGAGAACTCTTGAACTGCACGTCTGACCTTCCTCCTCTCGGAGTAATCATGAGAGTCAAATTCTCGCTCCATTTTTCTCTCCCATCTCAGATATGCCTGTGTATCAATATTGCCTTGGAAAGTATTCCTTCGAGACCCATAATAACTTTCATAATTGTAGCCATACATGTTTGCTGTAAAACAAAGGTTAGTAGATAAAAAATTTCCTCACGCACTCCCTTACGTGTTTCGCTCAAATAATGATGAATCACTCGTGTATCGCTCAAATTTGGCTTTTACCCTTTAATAATCTTACACTCTTGCCTTTTACCTCTAATATTCTCTCTAATAGGTTCTTATCGAATTCCCTAGCAAAATTCTTAGTTTTACTAATCAATTCAAAATTACTTATCACGAAACAAAATTATAGATGGTGTAACTATTAGAATATCACAAAATCACTGATCGATTGCCTTGTACTCCTCTTGTATGCGTCAGATTTGTAAATTGTAGCTCCGTTTCAGAATTGATGATGATGGAACGGTATGAAATCTTCGTTGGAATTTGATGGTGTGCTACAAGTTTGGTTATCACAATGAAAATATGATTTTTTTTCTTTTTTTTTTCTATTTCTCTTCTCTTTTTTTTTTGCCTTTTTTTTTTACAATATATATTTCGACAGAAAATTAAAGATAAGTAACTCGCTAGAAAGGCTTAGCTTTGATACCAAATGATAGACTCCACGGCACGCTTGCGTGAGGTGGTCGTCGCCCCGATCGTTTCTAGCACAGTTGTTGGGTGAATTGCTTGCAACACCTTAACCCCTCGCCTATATGTAGACGGTAATCTTGGTACAATTGCTCGCGTTCGGAATTCTGCGTTGAATGGACACCAACGACACCTTGACCCCTCGCTTATATTGAAGCGGTAATCTTGGTACAATCGACGATTGATGCGGTAGAAGACGCCACACACAACTATGAATTGTTGTATGATAAGTCAAATTGAATCTCAAAGAAATAACTAAGAAAAATACTTAGGAATTCTTCAAAGAACCAAAAGAAGAGAATAACCTCACAAATATATTGAATAATAATAATGTTTAATGTATTTGATTACATCAACTTGACCCTCTATTTATACTACTCAAAACAATCCAAATCCTAATAGGAATTTATAAACTATAACCCTAATTTCTATAAGGAAATAAAAATCAATTTGGAAAAGAAATCTAATTAAAACAATCCAAATCCTAATAGGAATTTATAAACTATAACCCTAATTTCTATAAGGAAATAAAAATCAATTTGGAAAAGAAATCTAATTAAAAGAAATCCTAATTTTAATAGGATTATAAAAATCTAAAAATCCTACCAATGTTGTGTAAACGAAATTTTTTTTGCCCACATGCTAATATGATATCGTCCTCAATTGTGAGATTGGACTTTAATTTGGGCTTGTATTAAATTGACCCAAATTTATGTCTCATGCCCATTAGCCTCCTCTTTGGATTTTCTTCAGCCCAATTATTTGAAATAAATTGACGAAAAATTCTGACCCAGTTAATCTGTCATTATTCCCCTCCTCTTCAAAAGGATTTGTCCTCAAATCTGGCATCCGCTCCCCTTGAAAAGGATTTGTCCACAAATTTGATCCTACATATAACAATCAAAGTTAGAATCACCGAACAAAATATAACCACAAGTCTCACCTGATAATTTAAATGAATGAGCAATATCAGCAACGCAATCAAGAAATTGAAAAGTTCCAACTCCTCCTGGATCAAATATTAAAATGAAAAACTCTTCATGTGATAGATTCTCCCAATGACGAATTCCCGGATCAAACAGAAATCTTATGATATCGATCATTTTCAAACATAACCACGCCAATGATCCTGGGTCAAATATCAATACTTGAAATTCGTCATGCTGCTCACGCAAACTCTCTTGAATTCCTGGATTAAACACGAAACAAAACAAATCAATAAGTTTCTTTTGTCTAATCACGAAGAAATTAAATAAACCAAAATCATATGCATACTCTACTAAGACAATATTCAAAACACTTCCCTGTAGATGTCTTATGCATTGAACGGGATGAACTGCACGATCCATGTTTCTCTCGATGAATATGATCCTATCACGAATCTGCAAAACACAACCAACCTCCCTCTTTCCATTGACATTAACACAATAAAGAACAAATAATGTAATCAACGGAGTAAAAAGGTCACAAGCATAAATTGAAAATTCAATTGCATATCGACGATGATCACAAACAAACTCAACACGTGCTAAAGAATTTCCCAAAATGTTGACAAAAATCGGAATATCATCAAAAGAGAGAATAACAAATTTTCCCATGAAAAAATGTAAAATATAATTCAACAATTCCATAGAAGTATGCAATGCCTTAGCTAATCCAAGTGAACTAACTACACATGCAAATAACTCATCTCTCAAACTATCTTGATGATAAACATTTCTTAAATCAGAACCATATGATAGCAAATCATGTAATGAAGATTGCTCCAACGAAACAACATGATTACTACCATTGTCAACTAACGACAATTCATGTAAAGATTGACTAACATGAAACCCTAAGTCAATATTCGGATAACAAAACCTAGAATTAATTTCATGCAAGTAAATACATCGAAAACGAGAATATATATCATGATCATAAACTAACTCAACATAAATCAAATATCCTCCATAGTTTATGATAAAAATGATTCTACCATCAAAATAGCTAACAACAAATTTTCCAACGGAAGCATGCAAAACATGTTTTAAATAACTCATGAAAACACTAGATGCATCAGTTAATCTAACAGAAATAACTAACCACCTATATAACTCACATGTTAAAACAATTTTCCATTTATCACAATATTTCATGCTAAATTGATTAGGCATTGTCATCACATGATTATTATCACATGTAGATAAAACATAAGAACTATGCAATTTATCAAACATATTATCCAAACAAGAAAAAGAATAACGATACTTGTTTACCAATTCAAAATCGATGAACAAACTCGTTGTCCCATCCTCCTTAGATATTATGATCTCATAATCAACACATGAACTCATGTCTTCTCTCACGATACCCACTTTCACCAACTCTCCAACCCGCCTTGGTAACTCAGTCGTCTCCTCGGGAATACTATCAGCTGATCGGTACGGAATGATAGTACGGGGTATTTCATCAACAACCTGTACAAGAGACAAAACAAAACTAGACAAAGAAGAATCATTAGTGTTAGTATTCAAAAGCGCCGTCTTGTACGAATGTACAGTCATTGGCTTTTCAAAATATAACTCACTTTTCAACTCACTCTCTTTTTCATAGTCAAATATTTCTTCTCTCTCTTCTTTATGCTCACCCTCTCGTTTGTTTTTCTCCCGTTTGTTTTCAAGGTCACTCTCATCCTCTTTATTCTCAATCTCTCTTTTCTTTTCATTCTCACTCCTTTCAATTTTTTCTTTAACATTATTAATCTTTCGAATAATTTCTTTTTGTTGATCTTTTCCACATGTATTTCCTTGTACGAACTAATCTTCTTGATTACTTTCTTTCGGAGGTTCATCATCTTGCTTTTGATCATGGATTTCATCTTGAACACTCGAACCCAATAACTCTCCTTGGACTGCATATTCTATAATTTCTTCCACCTCCCCCGGCTGATCTTGTTTCTTTTGCGCCTTAGGAGTATATTGTAGTTGCATCCAATAATCTTCCTTGTTTACTTGTGTGCGAACACTCCTGTTATTATCTACTGTAGATGGCTCTGAAGGTTGCTCTACATGTCTTCGAGATGTATATTCCTCCTTCCTGTCACGCTCTACTAGAGCAAACCGCTTTCTCATTACTGATTTTAATTCTGCCCATGTCTCGAATGGACGCTCCCCATATTTTTGTTTGATAAGCTGCCACCATATAATTGTATGATCGGAGAACTCTTGAACTGCACGTCTGACCTTCCTCCTCTCGGAGTAATCATGAGAGTCAAATTCTCGCTCCATTTTTCTCTCCCATCTCAGATATGCCTGTGTATCAATATTGCCTTGGAAAGTATTCCTTCGAGACCCATAATAACTTTCATAATTGTAGCCATACATGTTTGCTGTAAAACAAAGGTTAGTAGATAAAAAATTTCCTCACGCACTCCCTTACGTGTTTCGCTCAAATAATGATGAATCACTCGTGTATCGCTCAAATTTGGCTTTTACCCTTTAATAATCTTACACTCTTGCCTTTTACCTCTAATATTCTCTCTAATAGGTTCTTATCGAATTCCCTAGCAAAATTCTTAGTTTTACTAATCAATTCAAAATTACTTATCACGAAACAAAATTATAGATGGTGTAACTATTAGAATATCACAAAATCACTGATCGATTGCCTTGTACTCCTCTTGTATGCGTCAGATTTGTAAATTGTAGCTCCGTTTCAGAATTGATGATGATGGAACGGTATGAAATCTTCGTTGGAATTTGATGGTGTGCTACAAGTTTGGTTATCACAATGAAAATATGATTTTTTTTCTTTTTTTTTTCTATTTCTCTTCTCTTTTTTTTTTGCCTTTTTTTTTTACAATATATATTTCGACAGAAAATTAAAGATAAGTAACTCGCTAGAAAGGCTTAGCTTTGATACCAAATGATAGACTCCACGGCACGCTTGCGTGAGGTGGTCGTCGCCCCGATCGTTTCTAGCACAGTTGTTGGGTGAATTGCTTGCAACACCTTAACCCCTCGCCTATATGTAGACGGTAATCTTGGTACAATTGCTCGCGTTCGGAATTCTGCGTTGAATGGACACCAACGAAACCTTGACCCCTCGCTTATATTGAAGCGGTAATCTTGGTACAATCGACGATTGATGCGGTAGAAGACGCCACACACAACTATGAATTGTTGTATGATAAGTCAAATTGAATCTCAAAGAAATAACTAAGAAAAATACTTAGGAATTCTTCAAAGAACCAAAAGAAGAGAATAACCTCACAAATATATTGAATAATAATAATGTTTAATGTATTTGATTACATCAACTTGACCCTCTATTTATACTACTCAAAACAATCCAAATCCTAATAGGAATTTATAAACTATAACCCTAATTTCTATAAGGAAATAAAAATCAATTTGGAAAAGAAATCTAATTAAAACAATCCAAATCCTAATAGGAATTTATAAACTATAACCCTAATTTCTATAAGGAAATAAAAATCAATTTGGAAAAGAAATCTAATTAAAAGAAATCCTAATTTTAATAGGATTATAAAAATCTAAAAATCCTACCAATGTTGTGTAAACGAAATTTTTTTGGCCCACATGCTAATATGATATCGTCCTCAATTGTGAGATTGGACTTTAATTTGGGCTTGTATTAAATTGACCCAAATTTATGTCTCATGCCCATTAGCCTCCTCTTTGGATTTTCTTCAGCCCAATTATTTGAAATAAATTGACGAAAAATTCTGACCCAGTTAATCTGTCATTATTCCCCTCCTCTTCAAAAGGATTTGTCCTCAAATCTGGCATCCGATCCCCTTGAAAAGGATTTGTCCACAAATTTGATCCTACATATAACAATCAAAGTTAGAATCACCGAACAAAATATAACCACAAGTCTCACCTGATAATTTAAATGAATGAGCAATATCAGCAACGCAATCAAGAAATTGAAAAGTTCCAACTCCTCCTGGATCAAATATTAAAATGAAAAACTCTTCATGTGATAGATTCTCCCAATGACGAATTCCCGGATCAAACAGAAATCTTATGATATCGATCATTTTCAAACATAACCACGCCAATGATCCTGGGTTAAATATCAATACTTGAAATTCGTCATGCTGCTCACGCAAACTCTCTTGAATTCCTGGATTAAACACGAAACAAAACAAATCAATAAGTTTCTTTTGTCTAATCACGAAGAAATTAAATAAACCAAAATCATATGCATACTCTACTAAGACAATATTCAAAACACTTCCCTGTAGATGTCTTATGCATTGAACGGGATGAACTGCACGATCCATGTTTCTCTCGATGAATATGATCCTATCACGAATCTGCAAAACACAACCAACCTCCCTCTTTCCATTGACATTAACACAATAAAGAACAAATAATGTAATCAACGGAGTAAAAAGGTCACAAGCATAAATTGAAAATTCAATTGCATATCGACGATGATCACAAACAAACTCAACACGTGCTAAAGAATTTCCCAAAATGTTGACAAAAATCGGAATATCATCAAAAGAGAGAATAACAAATTTTCCCATGAAAAAATGTAAAATATAATTCAACAATTCCATAGAAGTATGCAATGCCTTAGCTAATCCAAGTGAACTAACTACACATGCAAATAACTCATCTCTCAAACTATCTTGATGATAAACATTTCTTAAATCAGAACCATATGATAGCAAATCATGTAATGAAGATTGCTCCAACGAAACAACATGATTACTACCATTGTCAACTAACGACAATTCATGTAAAGATTGACTAACATGAAACCCTAAGTCAATATTCGGATAACAAAACCTAGAATTAATTTCATGCAAGTAAATACATCGAAAACGAGAATATATATCATGATCATAAACTAACTCAACATAAATCAAATATCCTCCATAGTTTATGATAAAAATGATTCTACCATCAAAATAGCTAACAACAAATTTTCCAACGGAAGCATGCAAAACATGTTTTAAATAACTCATGAAAACACTAGATGCATCAGTTAATCTAACAGAAATAACTAACCACCTATATAACTCACATGTTAAAACAATTTTCCATTTATCACAATATTTCATGCTAAATTGATTAGGCATTGTCATCACATGATTATTATCACATGTAGATAAAACATAAGAACTATGCAATTTATCAAACATATTATCCAAACAAGAAAAAGAATAACGATACTTGTTTACCAATTCAAAATCGATGAACAAACTCGTTGTCCCATCCTCCTTAGATATTATGATCTCATAATCAACACATGAACTCATGTCTTCTCTCACGATACCCACTTTCACCAACTCTCCAACCCGCCTTGGTAACTCAGTCGTCTCCTCGGGAATACTATCAGCTGATCGGTACGGAATGATAGTACGGGGTATTTCATCAACAACCTGTACAAGAGACAAAACAAAACTAGACAAAGAAGAATCATTAGTGTTAGTATTCAAAAGCGCCGTCTTGTACGAATGTACAGTCATTGGCTTTTCAAAATATAACTCACTTTTCAACTCACTCTCTTTTTCATAGTCAAATATTTCTTCTCTCTCTTCTTTATGCTCACCCTCTCGTTTGTTTTTCTCCCGTTTGTTTTCAAGGTCACTCTCATCCTCTTTATTCTCAATCTCTCTTTTCTTTTCATTCTCACTCCTTTCAATTTTTTCTTTAACATTATTAATCTTTCGAATAATTTCTTTTTGTTGATCTTTTCCACATGTATTTCCTTGTACGAACTAATCTTCTTGATTACTTTCTTTCGGAGGTTCATCATCTTGCTTTTGATCATGGATTTCATCTTGAACACTCGAACCCAATAACTCTCCTTGGACTGCATATTCTATAATTTCTTCCACCTCCCCCGGCTGATCTTGTTTCTTTTGCGCCTTAGGAGTATATTGTAGTTGCATCCAATAATCTTCCTTGTTTACTTGTGTGCGAACACTCCTGTTATTATCTACTGTAGATGGCTCTGAAGGTTGCTCTACATGTCTTCGAGATGTATATTCCTCCTTCCTGTCACGCTCTACTAGAGCAAACCGCTTTCTCATTACTGATTTTAATTCTGCCCATGTCTCGAATGGACGCTCCCCATATTTTTGTTTGATAAGCTGCCACCATATAATTGTATGATCGGAGAACTCTTGAACTGCACGTCTGACCTTCCTCCTCTCGGAGTAATCATGAGAGTCAAATTCTCGCTCCATTTTTCTCTCCCATCTCAGATATGCCTGTGTATCAATATTGCCTTGGAAAGTATTCCTTCGAGACCCATAATAACTTTCATAATTGTAGCCATACATGTTTGCTGTAAAACAAAGGTTAGTAGATAAAAAATTTCCTCACGCACTCCCTTACGTGTTTCGCTCAAATAATGATGAATCACTCGTGTATCGCTCAAATTTGGCTTTTACCCTTTAATAATCTTACACTCTTGCCTTTTACCTCTAATATTCTCTCTAATAGGTTCTTATCGAATTCCCTAGCAAAATTCTTAGTTTTACTAATCAATTCAAAATTACTTATCACGAAACAAAATTATAGATGGTGTAACTATTAGAATATCACAAAATCACTGATCGATTGCCTTGTACTCCTCTTGTATGCGTCAGATTTGTAAATTGTAGCTCCGTTTCAGAATTGATGATGATGGAACGGTATGAAATCTTCGTTGGAATTTGATGGTGTGCTACAAGTTTGGTTATCACAATGAAAATATGATTTTTTTTCTTTTTTTTTCTATTTTTCTTCTCTTTTTTTTTTGCCTTTTTTTTTTACAATATATATTTCGACAGAAAATTAAAGATAAGTAACTCGCTAGAAAGGCTTAGCTTTGATACCAAATGATAGACTCCACGGCACGCTTGCGTGAGGTGGTCGTCGCCCCGATCGTTTCTAGCACAGTTGTTGGGTGAATTGCTTGCAACACCTTAACCCCTCGCCTATATGTAGACGGTAATCTTGGTACAATTGCTCGCGTTCGGAATTCTGCGTTGAATGGACACCAACGACACCTTGACCCCTCGCTTATATTGAAGCGGTAATCTTGGTACAATCGACTATTGATGCGGTAGAAGACGCAACACACAACTATGAATTGTTGTATGATAAGTCAAATTGAATCTCAAAGAAATAACTAAGAAAAATACTTAGGAATTCTTCAAAGAACCAAAAGAAGAGAATAACCTCACAAATATATTGAATAATAATAATGTTTAATGTATTTGATTACATCAACTTGACCCTCTATTTATACTACTCAAAACAATCCAAATCCTAATAGGAATTTATAAACTATAACCCTAATTTCTATAAGGAAATAAAAATCAATTTGGAAAAGAAATCTAATTAAAACAATCCAAATCCTAATAGGAATTTATAAACTATAACCCTAATTTCTATAAGGAAATAAAAATCAATTTGGAAAAGAAATCTAATTAAAAGAAATCCTAATTTTAATAGGATTATAAAAATCTAAAAATCCTACCAATGTTGTGTAAACGAAATTTTTTTGGCCCACATGCTAATATGATATCGTCCCTCAATTGTGAGATTGGACTTTAATTTGGGCTTGTATTAAATTGACCCAAATTTATGTCTCATGCCCATTAGCCTCCTCTTTGGATTTTCTTCAGCCCAATTATTTGAAATAAATTGACGAAAAATTCTGACCCAGTTAATCTGTCATCATTTGTACTCCACATAAAAAAGTTTTAGCCAGAAAAGTACTTGGCACCTTTGTGTTCTGAAAAAGAATGCCAACTTTTCGCATATTCATGCTTTACCATATTTCTTTATCTGAGATTACCAGTTTACCATCTTGTTTACGTAGATTGATAAGTTGATGTAATTTAACAGTTTGAAGTCTCCATTTATAAATTTTTGACATTGATGGTTGTTCTTCATCAGAAAAAATAACAATAAGAAGAAGATGAAAGAACCACTATAATAAAATTAATCCTACATGAAATAAAGAGAATTTGCTCTGTAATTTACAACCAATGGAAAGGTATGAGATTGTGAAAAATATTGGCTCTGGGAATTTTGGTGTTGTCAAACTTGTAAGAGATAAATGGTCTGGTGAACTTTATACCATCAAGTATATTGAAAGAGACCAGAAGGTATGTAGTATATATGTATATAAGTATGTATATATCTTTCTCCATTTATCTACGATTTTTTGAAGTTTTAATTGCTTATTGCTGAAATGAGTTTCTTCATTTTGATATGGGTTTTGCTTGATTGAGAGGTTTTTTGGGTTTTGAAGAATGATGACCATGTACAGAGGGAGATCATGAATCCCAGGTCATTAAAGCACCCCAATATAATTAGGTTTACAGAGGTAGTGTATCTACTATTGATGAACATAACATCTTTTAACCTTTTGTGTCTTTCTCACTTTGATGATCAATTGGATTCCATGAAGCAGATGCCAAATTTTTAATTTGATTGTTGAGTTTTCTTCATATGATATATGCTGTGACAACCCCAAAATAGGTCCATTCCATTCAACCCATTATGAGTCACCAAATACATGGTACAGAAAATAACTACAACTTTATTACAACAATTGTCGTGCAAAATACAACAACACATATACTGTGAGTTTGGATACAAATATATACCAAATTTGACACATGTCCCAACCGTGGACATCACCTCACAGTGACACCGTACATAAAGGTATAGTCAAAAACTATTTTAGAAACTAAAATCTTTGGGAAGTTCTCAAGGAAACCTTCATACATGGGAGGCCATGCTTCTAGGTTATGATAGATATCATATGACCACAGAATTATCCTTGGTTGACCCAATAGACCCCAAAGAAAAACAAGAAGATTACTATCGTATTCTTCCCACTGGTAAGTCTTCTCTTGACATATCATTCTCTCCACTGTCTCTAATTGAGAATTATACTTCAAACAAACACCAAGATTATATAGGTAGTGCTCGTATATATACTTAGCAAGTGGATGAGCACATCTCTGTCTTATGATGATACGAGGTTGTATGTCATTAGACATCTTATACGATAGTGATAAAACACCCTTCCAACGTTGGATTCGCCTCACCCTCAACAGCTATAGACCACCGTTCTATTCCCCTGTTATCCCCCACTCGACCCAGCTACACTTTTATTACCTGAAAGGAATTGTGAAGCAAAAAGGTGAGCACAACTAGCTCAGTAAAGAATATCATGACTAAAGATAATTAAATTATCAATAGCCTTCATCAGTAATAAATCAGAGATTTATAACATATGGTAGATGATAAAAATTTCAACCATAGTTGCAGCGGAACGAGTAATCCATTAGAAGAGTCAAATAGACTATGAAGTATATTATATTCTCCATGTTAAAAATCCACCAACAATGTTTTATCCCTGTAACATCAATCAATAATTCTGGTCCACAATCATATGAATAACTCATATTCATAATTGTAGTTCTAAATTCCTCTTCTCATCCAGGACGAAGATAATTTTTCATCACCTATCTTTACCTGAAACATCAAACATCATGGTTATACCAAATCACAGTTTCCTTTTATAATCATACTAATAAACTCATCTTTGCACTACTGGCCAAAGATATTCAACAACATGTCATCTTTGCATTACGGCCAAAGATATTCATCAACATTTCATATTTGCACTACATGCCAAATATATTCATCAACAGTTCATATTTGCACTACAGGCCAAATATATTCATCAACAGTTCATATTTGCACTACATGCCAAATATATTATTATCTCAAAGAAATATATAATCATTTCAGAATTTATATAAACAATAATTATAACCATGTTGATCAATTCACCTTTGCACTTAAGCTAAAGATATTCAATTACAAATTCAATGGTCATGATCATACCAGTCAACAATTCAACTTTGCACTTCTGGCCAAAGAGAACTCATATTCATGATCATACCAAAAATCTATCCATCTTTACACTCAAGTCAAAGAGAAATATCATCATTAGGGTTATAAAAATGTTATATATGATAATAAGAATAATATAATCAACATATAGTTTTAATCTCAAGAGTAATATTCATAAATCAACTATAATTTGGTTAGAAAAGAAACCAATTTTGTCGTGAATAGTACTCGTGAATAGTAACTCGTGAATAGTAATTCGTGAATAGTAACTCCGACATGAAAAAGTTAGAAATCTCACAATAAAATTCATACCAATATTTCAGTATAATGATATTGTAATAACATTTCTTAAACTTATAAACAATTTATTTTAATTATTTACACTTTACTAAATAATGCATTTAATCATCTTAAAATGCCAAACTCATAAGATTTAATCACCAAATAACCAAAACCCTCATAAAAAAAATCTGCATATACCTCATATAGGGTTCTCAAGCCATAAAATCCTATTTTTCCAATTTTCTTACTTCACATAACATATTTAATTCATTTACTCATGACTAGTCTATTTTCATGAAAAATACCATATCAGTTCCAAAAATATTTCTTTTCCGGGTTTAAGCATAATATAGTCCCACATTGAACATATATTTTTTCAGAATTTTTAAAATTCATTTACTATTTTTCATATGGCCAAAACCGCCGAATATTTAGACATTTATCATAAATTGTACTTTTATCTAAAAATTCCGAAATTCACAGAGTACACTGATATTATATAGATGTACTCCAAATAAAAATTTCATCAATTTTGGAGTTAACCACAAGGAGTTATAAGCGATTACTTTTAAAATAGTCTTTTCTCATAAAATTCATAACTCTTAATCTATACATCCAAAAATCACCATTTTTGGATATAATCAATAAAACTCATTAAAATATTATTTCAAATTTTTCCAGAATTTTTTGAAGGACGGAAGAAGTACGAACTGAAAAACATAATAACCCTTAAAATCCCTTACCTCGAAAGAGCAGTACTTCTGACTGGAATATCGGGTGAAAAGCCGAAAGAAACTTGCACTGAAAAGTAACCCACAAAGTATCTAAATACTCACACAAATATGCTTGATAATCTAGAGAGAAAGAAAACTTGTTTCTGATGTGTTTTTCAATTCTAACATAAGCACCTATTTATAGGAAAATGCTAGAACGCCAAAGGAGACTAAAATAATAAATTAATAATATTTCTCTCTTCCTTCTACGCATCCTTTCTTTGAAAAAGCCAGCATGCCATTTCTGAAAATTTTCCAGCAGCCCACATGTGTTCAACAACCAAAGTGGGTCCCACCCATAAATTAATAAAAATCATTTTATTTTCCAAAACTTTAACAATTCATAGAAAATAGCCCGGTTATCAGAAAAATACGAATTTTATGTCCATTCTGTCTAAAATCAAATTCTCTACAACTTTACAGAAGAAAGTTTTTCCAAATTCCAAACCAAAAATATTCGAAATCCACAAACGGATGATTTTAAACAGCGTTTCAACACCTTTTAAAATTCATAACAAATCATGCGTTAATTTTTAACGGTTCAAAATTTGTGGACATATACTCAACTCATATATGTATAACATATCTAAAAATCAAAACGATCCAACGGTCAGATTAAAAATTATAACTCACGCAATAGAGCTTTAAGAACACCGATTTGATCTATTAATACCTCCAATCTGACAAAATACTGATAAAACACCTCAACAGTAATTCCTTCATTTATAACCACATAAATAAATCCATCATTTATATCCGCATCAAATAAATATTTCCTTATCATATAAATCAATAAATAATTATTCACAAATAATATTATAGAATCACAGTTATGACAACCAGGCCGTTCCCAGGAAAGAGGGGGCTTTCCAATAAGAATTTATCCTTACTGGCGCGCAATTAGGTGACCAAACCTCTCCTTGACAGAACTTTCTAGACATTACGAATAATGCTATCTAATAATATTATTCAAATAATACGAATTATTGATCTGATAATGATAAATATTGTGCAGTGATAATTATTGAAACAACAATAATATAAAATATCAACGCAGCAATTATTGAATCAATAAAATAAAATATTGAACAATAATTACTGTAACAATTATTGAGTAGTGCCTTCTTACGTAAGAATCAATAATTCAAAAATACTGTGTAATACCGTGTGCTACTGTGCAACAACGCGTAATACTTTATTTTACCAACCGGGTATTCCAACAGTGTTAACGATAACGATTACGCCGTTATTTATAAAAACTTAATTTTGTCGTTTTCTTCATCCGACAGTTATTCTGTTATGGGGCCCACAAATGGCTGTGCCGGTCGTACGAATATTCCCCGACAAAAAGAATATTCCATGACCAAACGAATATTCCCCGACAACAATGAATATTTTATAACCACTTGTGTATTTTGAAAAAAATTCATATATCACCCTTAACTTTAACCTTTTATCAATTTAATCATTTACTGAATTGTAATTATAAGAAAAACTAAATACTTTTATTTCATAAAATTCGGGGTCTTACATATGCTTTCGAAAAGTAACATGACTGGCAATATCAAAAGTTAGTCCGATTGTAAAGAAGAAAAGATAACATTTTCTATTTCAAGACTACTAATATAATTTAAAACCTTATGATTTTATTCCGAATTCTGTCGAAATAGTTCCATCAAGTAAAGAAATGGATGGCTCACTTTTATATCATTTCAGTGGTGTCACTTCTTGTAAAAAATTTATAGTACTGTATACCTCTAGCTGTTAATCTCCTGCTTGTTACAGAAAAGAGTAGTACTATGTTCCATTTGGTATTGCCTCATAAAAAAGCAATGCATAAACTGTTAAATCATAACGGTACTAATGGCTATGCAGGTACTAATGGCTGTACGGTAATCTAAAGTATTATGAAATAGGAGCCAAGCCTTGACATTATACCACGTAGCAACTCTATTATCTTTGTGTATTGATTTTGGCACTAAGTACCTCTGGTGACCTATTTGCTTCATTTTCTTGACTTGCTATTATTTTTATATGTGCAGGAAGACTACTTCTACGACCTGCCTTACAATACTGAGTTTCAAATTTTCGTGCTACGTTTACGGAAGACAAGGGACAAAATTATGAAGTGCATTCTCTCTATAGATGTAGACATATACTTTAATTGAAGAACTGTGGTAGCTTTAGATGGTTAAATGTAAAGATAATGAATGATTATGTAGTGGGTGATTTTATTAAGTTAATAATATTTTAGTTTTTTGTATTTTTGTCATTATTTGCTATGGGGACAGTGAGCTAGCCAGGTACACAAAAAGAATGTCAAATTTGATTTGGCAACAATATAATTCGTTACCAAAGCATTGAACAAGTTTTAATATAGCAATAATTTTTTATACATTTAGCAACAAATTTTCGTTGCTAATGGCATTAAAAATATAATATTTGGCAACGAAAAATTAACCTAATAACAACGGAGAGGATATTGATTCTAATACTAAAATAAAAGGCAACATTTTTTATTGTTGCAAATAATATCAACATTCGTTGCACATATAAAGAAACGGTAACATATAATGTCGTTGCTATTGAAAAATAACCAGCAACAAACATTTTCATTACTGATTCAGCATAATGTTATTGCCAAATAATATAATCAACAACGAAAATCGTTGCTAAAAAATTTACATTCCTCAACGAAAGCAAGCTTAGGAAACAATTTTTATAATTTACTGCAACGAAAAATGTCGTTGCAAAATGGTGTCAATTGCAACGAAAATGCATGGTTGTTGCAAAAAGAAGAGTTCATTTCGTTGCCAATTAGCAGGCTTTTACAACGAAATGGGGGTTTTAGCAACGACATCTTAATTATTCTGCAACAATACATTTTGTTGCTAAAGGATCGATGTCTCTGTACGAAAGTCAAATTTTATTGCAAAATGTATTACTTTTGGCAACGAAAAAATAAGTACATTGTAGAACAATTAGCAACGCTCATTGCGCAATGAAAGACGCAACAACATTAAAGTCGTTGCCAAAACCCTTTAGCAACGAAATTTGACACCTTTAGCAACAAAAAATGGTTGTTGCTGAAGCCCCATTTTTTGTAGTGAACTGAGTGCTTTCTCTTTCTAAACACTTGTGAGCTTGTGCTTTGCTATATTTGACCGATGAAAATTGAGTTTTCCTTCATTTAAAGCTATTTGAAGTTTTTTTGGCATCCCACTGTAAAACTTTTCACATTTCTTAAAGCCTTTCTCCACTTTCGTTCACACACAGTTGTTCACATTGAGAGTCGTGTTGTGTGCGTATTCCTAGATCGTCAGTCCGTGGCTTTTATTGCTTTTATATATAGCCCGGATTCACATCTGGAGCGTTTACTGCTTATATATATATCATCGAATTAATGACTGAGTTTGGATCGATATATATCCGGTGCGTTTACTACTTATATATATCCTCGAATTAACGACTGAGCCTAGATCGATATATATCCGATGCGTTTACAGCTCTTATATATATATATATATATATATATATATATATATATATTTACATCTCTGTCAGGCCTGGAGATCACTTCGTGGCCATTTACTGCTTATATATATATATATATATATATATATATATATATATATATATCAACGTCAGGATTTTTATTTGTCCTTTTCATTATTGTTCTTGGTGTTCTAATGTTATGTGAGATTTGTTTGAAAAAACAAGTGAAAAAGGTCCGACATGTGTAATGTCGACGATTTGACTTTAAGAGTCGCCAATTGGTGTTTTTAACTGGTTGCACTAACACAACCGAAAAAAGTTTGCACATTGACCCAGTGATATAACACGGCTAAATAGGTCTGTGAAACCAAGATTCATTTGGGTTCGGGGGTTGATTATACGGAGGGAAGGTGTTAGGCACCCCCGACATCCGTGTTGCCACGATGACTGCCACTTTTCAAGAAACTGTTATATATATGTGTGTGTGTGTGTGTGGATCAATGTGCAATTATTTGGAAGTAGTGCGAGGCCTTGTTCGTACCTATATACAAAGTGTTTGAATTTATAGAAAAATTCAGTTTTAAATAGAATATAGCAATGAAGTTTTGTAAAAGAGATTTTTCATATCCCGTGCTCAATAGGAATTGAGACATTTTCATACTTCCATTTTATGATTAAATGTTCGGCTTGCTTACTTTTATTTTCAAGATGCGAGGCATCTTCGAGAAAATAATATACAGCAGTGCCGAACTCCTCATGGGCATGATAGCCATCCAAGGAAATTCAGACACCGTAAATAATGTACAAGCTGCTTATAGCTAAAATGTCCATCACGGGAACCGAATCTAGATTCAGCAGACTGAATCTGTGATCACATGATTCCTAGGCTCACATGATGTCGTAGTTTATATGAAAAGCAGTAAGCAGTTATATATATATATATATATATATATATATATATATATATATATATATATATATATATATATATATATAGACATAATCAATCACCACGAAGTACCTCCATGGGGGATCAGAAATGTAAATAAAGCTGTAAAAGACGATCAACCGCCACGAAGTAAACTCCAGGCGAGACTAAATGAAAATAAAGCAATAAAAATGATCAACCACCACGAAGTAAACTCCAGGCGGGACGAAATGTAAATAAAGTAGTAAAAGGTCACGAAGTAAACTCCAGGCCTAACAGAAATGTAAATATATATATATATATATATAAGCAAGTAAACGCTCCAGACATAAGTCTAGGCTCAATCGAGGCATAACTCGATAATGTTAGTCCATATATAAAAATATACATGTATAAGTATATATATACAGACAGAAATGAAAACCACGGACCGACGTCCGGGCATACGCACACAACACGACTCTTAATGTGAAGAATAGTGTGTGCAAAGATGAAGATAAAGGCTTTATAGAGTGTGAGAAGGCTTACAGTGGGCTGCCAAAGCAGGCTTCTATGACTCTATATGGATAAACACTCAGCTCCCGCCAGTAAAATATAACTATATATGAGCTAACATGTGTTTAAAATGAGAAAACACTCAATATGGGGTGTGTATAGAGCAAATTGGACAGGGCTTCCTCGCCTTTTTTCTCTTATAAAGGGCCACCCCAAGCCCTTTATTTATAGAGGGGGGAGCCAAAGGTGTACCTACGGCAGCTGCAGTTGTACCTGCAGCTGCCCGGGGTGTCCAGGACTCCGCGGGTCCTGCCGTCTTGTAGTACGTTCACTCGTGCACTGTGATTTTCGCTTGAACTTGAAGAACTTCAATCTGATAATCTGAATGAGGTATACAAGACCATCTTCGGACTGCTTTTGTCGAGAGTTATGCAATGACATGGGATTAAAGGTTATATGAAGTCAGGAAGAGGGGACCATGTCCATGGTCTTCAAGCTTCAAATTCTATCCCGTGTGCTACCACGCGTAATAGTCACTCGGGATTGGAACTCCTTGGCTCTTGTGGGTTATTGTTGTGTAGTAATTTATGTATGAAATCTTGAGACGGCGCGCAGGAGCAAGATGACCTTTTGACTCTTCACTGAGGTTATCTCCGGTCATCTGTAAGTGTGCCTGTCTTCCCGGTGTTATCTCCGGGTCTTTGGAATGAGTGCCTCGACAGGAGGTCTGAGATTGAAGCTGATCGCATGCATTTGAAACAAGCATTTTCGGAGTTATCGCCGGAACTGCAACAACATTCCTTGGGGTTATCTCCAAGGACGAAACTCGAGGTTATCTCTGAGGTTGGAATTGATATTTGTAAGACCCCAACTTTTATGAATAAAGATTAATTTCTCTCGAATTATATTTTTGGATATTATGGTGTGGATATTATTTAATGTTATAGTTGTGGGTAATATTTATAAATTTTGCAAATTACGCAAGTTGTTATATAATATTCGTTTGGGCGGGAAATATTCTTTTTGTCGGGAAATATTCGTATGACGGAATAATCATTGGTGGACCCCACAACGGAAGTACAATCGTAGTTAGAAAACGACAAAAATATTTTATGAAAATAACGGCGGAAGTTTTACCATTAATACTGTGTTGAGTACCCGGTAGTAAAAGTACAGTAATACGTGTGGTTGCATAGTAGTACACAGTATTGATTATTGATGCTTACGTGAGAAGTCACTCAGTTATACTCAATTATTGCTACAGTGATTGTTGCATCATATCTCTCATATTATTGATTCAGTTATTGTCCCAGTATCATCTGCATAATATTTTATATATTATTAAATCAATAATTGAGACGACAAAGTTATTCATATTATTAAATTACATTATTTACAATGTCTAGAAGTTTTGTCAAGGAGAGGTTTGGTCACCTAATTGCGCACCAATAGGGAGAAATCCTTATTGGAAAGCCCCCTCTTTCCTGGGAACGACCTGGTTGTTAAATATTGTGAATTATAATATTAATGATGATTAAGTTCGTGTTGATTAAAGATGAATTTGATAGTTCCATTGTGTTGGGATTATTTGTGTTAGTAGAAATTGACATTTATTTCGATAATAATTAATGTCTGGAGATTATATGTTCAATTGGGTATTTAGGACACTTTTCGTGTCAGAGTACTATTCACGAGTTACTATTTATGAGTTATTATTCACAAGTTACTATTGAGTCACATTCACTTACTATTAGGGGAGTTGGTGCAAGATTGATGATACTTGCATGACTAAGTTAAAGATGGAGGTATAGATGGAGGTACTATATTGTAATTAATTTTTCACATATTTACTACTATTGAGTCATATGATTTACTATTGAGTCACATGATTTTACTATTTATTCATATGATTTACTATTAGGGGAGTTGGTGCAAGTTTGATAATACTTGGATGACTGAATTAAAAATGAAAGAAAAGTTGGAGGTATTGTACTGTAATATTTTGAGCCCCAAAACGTACAATTATCGAAACTCTATTTTCCTATAAATAGAAGCTCATTCTTCCTTCATTTCTCACCAATTCACTAAAGCTTTAGAGCCATTATTATAGAGAGAAATTATAGAGAGAAAGAAGAAGAGAAGTCTGCTACATTTCTATTCCAGTATCTAGCTTCATTCTAAGGTAAGGGTTATTATTCTTTCATATTCATGAAGAGAATTACTTTCTTTCAATACTCGTAAGAGTTGCTATTCCATTCTTTATTATTATGTTGGAATAACATGTTTATGCGAAGTACCGCATACATGGTGAAATTCTTCTGTTATTCCATTCTTTATTATTATATTAGAATAACCTGTTTATGCGAAGTACCGCATACATGGTGAAATTCTTCTATTATTCCATTATTTATTATTCTGTTGGAATATCCTGTTGGTGCGAATTTCGCCGGACCTGGTTCCATTATTTATTATTCCGCATTTATTATTCTGTCGGATTATTCTGTTTGTGCGTTTTACGCCGGACCTGGTTCCATTATTTATTATTCTGTCAGAATATCCTATCTGTGCGTTTACGCCCGACCTGGTTCACTTATTTATTATTTCGTTGGAAATAACCTATCTGTGCGGTCTCTATCGCATGCATGGTGAATCCTTCTATTATTCCATTCTTTATTATTCTGTTGGAATAACCTGTCTATGTGGATTACCACATGCATGGTGAATGATCCTTTGTATTCATTCCTTATTAAATTATGGAAATGATCTGTATACGTGGATTACCACATGGCGGGTGAAAATCCATTTGCAGTTTCATATATTCTTTATTATACTTAGTTGGTTAAAATTTTGACTTCTATACTCTATGAAATTAATAGAATATCCTTGATATTTGCACTTCATCCAGTATCTTTTCATGGAAATATTCTTCTGAGCATTCTTAAATTTTACTCTACAAAGAAGTATCATGTTGACAATTTGGACATTATTAGTTCTTGGATAAATTAATTCTTGAACTTGTTTTATTGAATTATTATGTCATTGTCATCATCCTCATGCTTATATTGTAATGAAAGTCATCTTTGGCTTACGTGCATAGATGGACTTAGTATGATTATGACCAGGGATCATTCGGTATAATCATGACCTGTAATATTATAAATGATATGGTAAAAGTCCTCAGTAGCCTATAATGCATTGATGGACAGTTTTTGGTATGATTATAACTAGGGATTATAAGGTATAGTCATGACCGTTGATGATTTAATGAATATCCTTGGCTCGTAGTACAAGGATGATTAGAAGATGTGGTTTATTTATTAAGCTGAGTCTCACGATAAAAGTTGATAAAAACATTTTTAAATCATAGAAGATAGTAGGTTTTATTCTCTACTTGACTCTTCTAATGGATTGCTTATTCCGCTGCAGTTAAACTTTATGTCTATTGTATTTTATCAGTTTAACATTGTTGAAGACTATTGATAATTTATTCTGCATTATCTTAGTCATAATGTTTCTTACTGGGCTAGTTGAGCTCACCCTTTCTTTCACTGTTCTCTTCAGGAAATGAGAATATATAGGTGGGACGAGTCGGGAAAAGGAGTGACGGTCCAGAAGATAGCATTAGTAGTCCTCACTATTCTGTTAAATAGTGTGAAAATAAATGTAATGAGGACTCCTTTGAGTGTGGATATTGTCTAGATGACAATATTCCTATTAAATCTCTCAGTTTATGTATTGTTGTATATTACACGACGATTGTATAATTAAGTTTGTATTTGTATTTTGTACCATGAATTTGGCGACTCAAGATGGGTGATGTATACCTATTTTGGGGGCGTCACAATACTCCCGGTGTGTGTTCCGGGGTTAAGGCTGAACTTCTGGTAGTATCTAGAATGGATGTGAGCTGTCTACCTGGGTTATCTCTGAAAGACGAATCTACCCTCCTACAATGTCAGTAACAGGTGTGCAGAAAATTTCGAGAGTCTATAATATATATATATATATATATATATATATAACTGTTTACAGCTTTCATATATACTGCATCATTATGTGAGCCTAGGATTCATGTGATCACAAATTCAGTTCCTAAATCTAGATTCGGTTCTCGTGATGGACATTTTCAGCTGTAACCAGCTTGTAAATTATTCACTGTGTTTGAATTTCCTTAGATGACTTACATGCCCACAAGGAGTTTGGCACTACTATATATCTTATTTCCTCGTAGATGCTTCGCATCTCGAAAAAAAAAGCAATCAAGCCGATCACATAATAAAATGGAAGTATCAAAGGCCTTAATTATTATTGAGCACAAGGGTTTGAAAAACCTCTTTTACAAAACATCATTGCTATATCTTGTTAAAATTAAACTTTTATGCAAAATTCAAACCCTTTGTATATAGGTGTAAACGAGGCATAACACTACTTTCAGATAATTGCACATTGACCCACGCACGCACACACACACACACACACACACATACACATTCAGATAAAAGTTTAAATTAAACATTGGCAGTCACCGTGTTACCACGGATATCGAGGGATGCCAAACACTTTCCCTCCACATAATCAAGCCCCCGGACCCCAACGAATCTTGGTTTCACAGACCAGTTAAGTAGTGTTACATCACTAGGTTAATGTGGAAACCTTTTCTCGGTTGAGTTGGTGTAACCATTTAAAAATACCACTTGGCGACTCTTACAGTCCAATAGTTGACATATACATGTCGGACCTTTTCAAAATTATTTTTTTAAACAAATCTCACCTAACATGAGAAAACCAAAAAACAAGAACAAAAAGAGATAAATAAAAATCTTGACGTCGACAATGATGCATATAAAGATGCATATCATGAAATGTAGGATGCATGAAGCATGTGTAAATGCATTGACTAAAATTTTTGATGCATGATTATATAAAGTTTGTATGTTAGGTGAAGCATGAAATGTGTAAACTGTTGGACTTGTTAAGCCGTCGTGCTCAATCTTGCAAACAAATTTTTGTAGATAATTGTCGATACAAACAAATGACCATAGCGTCAAAGGATTCAAAATAAATAAAGGTTCACAAGAAGAAATAGTGATTGAAGATGGTTGGTATTTTAATAACACATTAACTCATTGGTATAATTTCTGTAGAGTAATTATACCTGGTAAGGTTTTATGCCAAAACACTAGAATGTGAAGTTTCCAGCTAAGCTAAATGAACGTTAATATTATACATTATAAATGTGTAGTTGAAGAACATTATACATAAATTTATTTAAATTTGAATTGTGAATCTATGTATCAATATAACACATATTGTTTATAGTTTAAGTTCTATAGATATATCATAAACGATCTACAGATGTAATAACTAATTGTAAAGGTTATAGATTCTAGAATAAAAGGGAATTATGTATTAATTGGTATAAAAGTTAGGTTGTGTTTAATTATTTATGAATAAAGTTTGTAAGTATTAAGATAAAGGTAATGTCATGACGTACTAGGTCCGAGGTTCAAGGGACCCAGATTTGGGGGCGTTACATTAAGTGTTTAATCGGGACAATTTGGAGTTGCTGCAGTGGAAAAAGAAGAAAAATCAGAAGTTGCATAAATTTGCCCCGGCGAGTTCAATATGCCCAAGGAATTAGCCCCGGGGAAGATGGCTCTGCACAGGAAAAGGTGACTTCTCCCCGACGAGCCCAACTAGTACAATGAGATCGACCCGACGAGTTTTCTCTGTCCAACTTCGCCCCAACGCGCTCTAAAACCACCCGACCCATTCCTCTCTGTCCAAGTTCACCCCAGCGAGCTCAGCAAGGAAAAACCAGCTCTCCCGGCGAACTCAGCAGGAAATTTAAAGAATTTTTGGAAAGTCAGGTAGATTTTGGTAGACTTCTAATATGATTTGGATTACGATTTCTTATTGATTTAGGACTATGTTTAGATTTATAAATACATTATAATACTAATTATTATTCATTCAATCTTCTACATTGGATTGCAAACCTTAGTTGGAGAATCAAAGGCATGTCAGGCCAATCCTTTCAATTTAGTTCTAAGGGATGTTGAACCTTATTCATAATTAACGGTTTGATCAAGTTTACTTATTTATTCCTTCTTACATGAGATTTATTCTGATTATCTACTTTAACTTCTTGTATGTTATTCAATTTACTAATTTGGTTTCTGCAGGATTAAATTAGTGAATTTATATCATCTGCTAGATTAAGATATGTATTAAGCAAAAGATATTATATCTGATCATAAGTAGCAATTAGTGATACTTGATTGTAGACAAATATTTGGGTATTATTAAGATTATTAGAAGACAAGTTAAATAATTCCTGAGTGTATAATTGATGCTTGGAATAAGTTAATTCTCATTCTTCATGATGCCATTGTATTAAATCTAAACTGATAGTTCTAGGTTGTATGATAGTTAGGATCTATTGGAGGTGATCGTTGTGACACCCACAAATCCAGGTACTCCATTCTCACAGAATTTGGTGCTCACTTATAAAAAAACTATTACATCTAACTACCCATCTTAAAGGATAAAGACATAATTTAAATAACTTAAACAATAATCTTTCCCATTAAAGGGTTACATCATCATAAAACAATCCCAAGTAATCTAACCTTAAATTATTACACAAGTCTGCGAAATACATCATAAAATGGAACAAGTCTCATAACATAAAACATTTAAATAAATTTAATAAATCTTCAACACTTGGACATCTTGCCCTTTCCTTTGCTAGTAGATGGCTCATCAACTTTCTCAACTTTAACTGCAGTGTTAAATGCAAGAGTGAGCAAACAATTTCTCACTGATATAAAGAGTAGTAATGATAACAACATGAGAATGAACAACGAATGCTGAACAATAATAAACTTGTTCTATGAATCAAGAATAGAAAACAAGTTCGAATTTAATATCTGAGGGTCTTAAGACCACAAACTATGTCCCCGATATTTAGGTATTATTACCTCAACCTTAACAGTCAGTTAGACTATGCAGACCCTTCTTAACGTACTTAGGGGGATCAGCCCTTTGTGCCATGTATTCTGCACAAGCATCTAAACGTTACAAGTAAAAAATCCCCTATGATAGGGTTGTTCGTCTCAGTTTGGTTTTAGAATTTTTGCACTAAAGAAAGTTTAGTTTAGAACTAGCTTATCAGTGGTTCTAGAATTTTAGAACACTATTCAATTATAGATCAATTCAATCAATAAAAGTTTGCTTGTTATTTGAAGGTTCAACACAATGATATAGAATTGAACAACAACATTATATATTTGAACAGACATGGTATATATATGCAAGGGACTATATTCAAAGAGTTAGGAAAATTTTCATTTAAACAATGAATTAAAGCAGTATATGCCTTGAATAGCAACAACAAAACTTAGGATGCTTGATGTAACGAATTAGATTACAAGAACTTGTACAATCATACACAAGATAGATTAGGCTTGATAACCTTTAATATATAATCTAGGAACTTCTACAACGATAATTTAAGAATAGAAAGCATGCATTCATATAAAGAGAATGAAGTTAAGAAACTCGCTTAATAGAAGTTTAGGATAAAGAACTTGCATTCATTAATAAAAGAATGATGTTAGGAAACTTGCCTCGGGTGTAAGCTACACAAATATAATAAATGTTCACCAATTACCCTACATAAACCATTAGAATCACAATACTAATTAGTTATATTAACATCAATTTCATTAGTTTAGTTTCAATTTTAATCAAGTCTATAATCCTTAACTTAGGACTTGATTATCCTACTCATTCACGTAACACGAAACTGAATTCTCAATTATATCATAATATACGACATGTTGATTGCAAACCAATTCCAATTCAAATGACATCACATTACGAACTTTCACAACTTACTAATTCATAATCTATAGTTTCAACGTTGTGATTACAACATGTTGTTATTTCTTATAACATGTTTTAGTGTCATTAAAAAAAGTTAGGTTAGCATTTCCAAAGTTATGCCGTTAACAGCTCAACACTGGGTCTGACTAACCACTGGCATGGCCGCGCCATGAAACCCTTTGTATCCGGCGCGCACGCTCGGCACTAGGAATAATTTTTGCAAAACACGAAATCAGACTCTATTAAATGACTTATCTCAATACTTGGACCAATTTTCTCTTCTAAAATAATCAGAACTTTTGTAAGAAGAGATATAAAGTTTTTAGGAAGAATGTGGGCAAGGAGAGTATGCTTTGCTTTTCACTGAATTGGTAAAAAGCAAATGAATGAAATACTCTCTATTTATAGAATTTTTTTGAAGTTGGGGAAAAAATATAATTTTGAAAATTTGATTTTGAATGCACGGTTTGGATGAACAATTTTTGAATTGAACGGTGCAGATTGGAACAGATTTTATGCGAAAGTACTTCACAATTAGCCCGGTCTGATTTTTACCAACATAGAATTTATTGCTTTTATTTGACCACATGTTTTGAAGCTAGAGAGAGATGCCAGCACACACACGGTTTTATTCCAAAAAAATGTCACTTAGTTTTTGTGACACCCCCAAATCCGAGTACTCCATTCCCACAGAATTTGGTGCTCACTATCTAAAAAGAATTATATCTAACTACCCATAATAAAGGATAAAGACATAACTTAAATAAATATCTTTTCCATTTAAGGGTTACATCAACTAAATCTGTAGTAGCCCCGAATCCGGGCCCCAAATCACCGCGGATTCGGTACACTAATTCTTTCACTAATTGCGGAAGATATAAACATAAATTGTTTATACATTAAACTTTACACACTTATCCCAAGGTCGAGTAACGTAACTTAAATACAATTCATAATCTTTATAACACATTTATCAAACTATATATATATATATATTATATATATATATATATATATATATATATCTATTATTTTTTTTTTTTTACAAAGTAGCTGCACATGATATCCCAAGCTGAACTTGGCATTATCTTTTCTATCAATGATTCATTTATTTAAGAATCATATCTATTCTCAATTCAAAATAAATCTTATTTATCTATTCAATATTTCAAACTGTACATAGCTGAAAATACATTTGATAAAACTATCAATCATAGATCTATACATTTCTAAATAAAAAAAATGTATTCATTTTATACATCGCTCAATCTTCATCATCCGTATAGAAAATAACATTGTCTAACATCATTAACCTGTAAAAAGTTTATGTTTGCAAGATTGAGCTTGATAGCCCACAAATTTAATAATCTATCATGTTTCACATAGCACACAATTCTATATGCACTACATTTCCTTTAATATGCATATCTGCATGCAACATATATTCTTTACTAAACATATCCTACATGCATCAATAATTTCTTACAAAACATTAATTCATGCATTATACATTTCTAATTTATCAAGTTACATCATACAACATGTAATCACATATTGATTGAGTTTTATAACCCAATTAACTTAGTCATATTTTGACTTTTAAGAATTCATAGAACATAATATATAATTTAACACATAACACATTCCATCCACAAACATAATAGAACTGAAAAACTTGCCTGCACCGTTGATTACCGCAACGCAATTTATAACGCTTTACCCGAAGACCTAATATTAATAATATAGATCTTCAATATTAGAATAATATCATCACAGTATATTACTGTTATATTTATATCCACAGAATAACCTAAACACATTACCACATAACCCTTTCAGTCTTTACAGCACATAAGACTAGGTATCAAGTCAAACTATTGCAGTCTGAGTTGGAACCGACATAATTCTATCATCCCGACGGTCTAGTTGGACGAATATTGAGTTTAAGTTCAATTAAACTCTGACTTAACAGTTAACAATTATCACAGATAATTTCTAACCAAACAAAACATTTTTCCTAGGCTCGTAATAACTTTCAGAAAATTATTACCATTTATCAACATTTTTCAATCCTTAAAACCGTATTTAAATGAATTAAATACCACTTAATACCTTGATCATTAATATTTATTTAATATAAAATATTAATGAAAATCATAACATAATATTATAATATAATTATAATATATCAAAGTATTTTTAATACCTTAAAATCACAATTATATGAATTTTAAACACTTAAATCCATTATCCGATAATTAATATTAATATTAAAATATTAATATTTTCATGCCAAAATATCAAAAGTTACTTTTTATAACTTAAAATATTTTTATAACACTTAAATCATTTTTATATGATTTTTAAATCATTAATTCTATTTTTCTTAATTTATTTAATATATCTATTAAATAAACTAATTATCATTAATATGATTAATTAATGAATTTCCTCACAAAATATTAAAAGTCATCAAAAATAACTTAAAATATTTTCTTATACCATAATATTATTTTTCATGATTTTTCATGAATTAAAACTATTTTTAATAATTTATTTAATATTATAATTAAATAAATAAATATTATTTATATTCCAAAAATATTAAATATTTTCAAAATATACTCAAAATAGTTAAAAACTATTTTTCAGACTTTAAAATAATTTTTCATAACTTATTTTGTATTTTTAATAATTAAAAACCATTTTTTTCTAATTTTAAATTAATTTCTGGAAAAATAATAATAATCTGTCGCTAAAGGCCTATAGCGACACTTTTTGTCGCTATAGGTGTTCTTGATTCCTACTCAGATTTTCGGTCAGTGAGCGAGGGACTAGGTTTGACCGGATTTAATTCAGTGTTCCATACATTTTCTGGGCTTGTAAAAACTTCCAGATTGTAGTACTTATGTAATACTACAACTAGAAACCAATTTCATACCCAGACAACAATATAACAGCGAGATCTAAGCTTCCAAAAGTCTGACAAACATGTTCTTCATTTTTCTGGGTTTACCAGAATCAAAGGTACCCCCTTTGAGTCCTTATAACTTTCAGTCTATATATATTTTATGTGATCTATCAACTCCAGTGTGTAGACAACATGTAATACTATAATTATCAAGAATAATAACACAAAAACATTACAGAATGAACAAGATATGTCCGGTCAAAGTAGATACGAACACTGTTTCTTACATTTCTGGGTTCGCGATTTAGGCAGTTCGGTCAACGGGTTTTGACCTTTTATATCTTGCGATCTATATAGATCTGGGTCTGATTCTTTTGCAACTTAAAGAACACATACCAGGCTATAGGTTACAAGTTTTAAACATCAAAAACTCATAACACAGACGGATCTATCGGATCTGACATTGGCTGAAAAACATAATTTTCCAGATTTCCAGATTTTGAAAAACTTTAAATTCGTGCCACTTTGATGTTATGGGTCATGGATTTAACAAACCAGAATATCAATTGACACCCTATTACACATCTTTACACAATCAATTGCAACATTTAACCAAGAATCGAAAGATTTCAAAATTTAGAGATTTTATACCTTTTGAGCTTTAATTTTCATTTTCCTGCCCTTTGATTCTGTTCTTGGTTTGCTGATTCTTGATCATTGCTTAACTTCTCACTCCCTCTCACTCTAAAATTTTGAAATTGATGAGAGAGAATGGCTTGGTTGATTTGAGAAAATATGTAGCACTTTCTCTCTCTTTAATCTAATATATGAATTAGATACATGCATGATCAGATCCAGCTGCTGATTTAGATGATATGTAACACATGGCTAGGTCTAGGGTTGGTGAGCAACTCACCTTAGGGCAAGACTTGCAAACTAAGTCACAATAATGCAATAAAGGGTAATCTTGTCATTCTTTAAATTTCTAGATTTTCTCATTTGATGAAACCCTTAGGGTTTAGGGTTTGGACAATTTAGAGATTAGATTGGATAAATCTAGGGTATAGGTTTTAACCCTCAAATATTTAGCAACTTGGATTCAAAAAATTTCTAATTAAATTTAAAATAAAAAATTTTGATTTCTAATTTTATAATTAGGGCTTCCTAATTATATCATAATATCATGCATCAATCTGCTAATTAGGACTAATTTATCCTAATTAAATTGCTAATTAAGCACTAGGGTCAATTTGTACATTAGGTTTCAAAACCACATATTAGGGTTTTAAATAAAATATATTTCAATCTTAGAAATTAAATTTCTTAATCCGATTAGAGTTCTAATAACTTGACAATAGGATTTATATCTCCTAATTAACATTGCTAATCAAGCAATTAATCCACCACTGCACAATTAGGGTTCAAACTGGTCATTAGGGTTCAAAACCCTTAAATTAGGGTTTCTAATAGAAAATTAATTTTCTAAAATACAATTTAAATATTCGTAATTAAATTAGAGTTTTCTAATTACTCATAAATTGAAATAACTAGGATTAGGGTTTCCTAATTAACATTGCTAATTTTAGCAATTAAATCCACAATTGCGCATTAGGGTTTCTGACGGAACAATTAGGGTTCCATAAATTGAAAATTAGGGTTTGTAAATTAATCAACCTTTACCCTAATTAGTACTTAATTCATAGCACTAAAGCATTAAAATTCTCCGTTATATTCCCAGATTAGGGCTTCATTTTATCAAACTCTGAAATTAGGGTTTTCAGATATGGTATTAGGGTTTTCTAATAATCAATTAAGATTTTAAACAATTCATTAGGGTTTTCCCTAATTAATTAATATTAAGGACGTTTAACATTGTAAATAACATTGCATTCCCAATCTAGGGTTTTCAATATTCGATTTAAGATTTTGTACACCGGAACTGAAACTAGGGTTTCCAGAACCGATTTCTAGGGTTTCTTATTAGACGTTAGGGTTTTCTATCCGAACGCTGTCGTTCTTAATATAAACTTAGGGTTTTTTACAGATATAAATTATCTGATCAACCCATGACCCTTAACCACATTCTGAACACATCATTAACCATAAACACAGAACATAATCACATAAATCCTTAATCCTGAATAATTCACCTATATCCTTCACAGAATTTTGAAACCCTCAAAATTCCTTCTCAATAACATTAAACGCATACACTTATTTTCTGTCTAGGTCTATTATTTGACCTTAAATCAATCAATTAAGATTTTCATAAATTGTCTAAATTCTCGGGTTGTCACAAAATCAATCCCAGGTAATCCAACTTTAAACTATTACACAAGTCTGCGAAATACATCACAAAATAAATTAAGTCTTATAAAATAATCCATCTAAACAAATTCAAATAAGTCTTCATCACTTGGACATCTTGCCCTTTCCTTTGCTGGAAGATGGCTCATCAAATTCTCAACTTTAGCTGCAGCGTTAAATGCAAGAGTGAGCAAACAATTTCTCACTGATATAAAGAATGATAATAGCAACAACATAAGGTTAAGCATTGAATACTGAGTAATATAGAACTTGTTCTACGATTCAAGAATAGAAAATAAGCTCATGATTTATATCTGAGGGTCTTTAAGACCATGAACTATGTCCCGAGGATGTTAAGTATTTCTATTTCCACCTTTAACATTCATTAGACTATACAGACCTTAACTTTTATACTTAGGGGGATCAACCCTTTGTACCATGTATTGTGCACAAACATCTAAACGTTAATACGTACATAATCCCCTATATTAAGGTTGTTCATCTCAGTTTGATTTTAAGATTTCCGCACTAAAGGAAATTTAGTTTTGAACTAGTTATCAATGGTTCTAGAATTTTAGAACATTATTCAATTATAGATTAGTCCAATCAATAAGAGTTTGCTTGCTATTTAAAATCTCAACACAATAGTAGAGGATTGAACAATGATATTTAAGTCAAGGATTTAATAATAACAATGTACAATTGAATAGACATAGTACATAAGCAAAGTACTACAACCAAAAGAGTTAGGAAATCTCATTAGTAACAATGAAGTTTAATAGTACATACTTTGAATAGCAAGAACGAGAGTTAGGATTGTAAAACTCGCTCAATGTAAAGAATTAGAATACAAGAGCTTGTAGTAACATAAACGATGGAATCAATAAGCTTGCTTAATTATAATATAAGATTTAGAAACTTGCATAATAATGAATTATAAAGCTTGATTGACAACAAAAGATAAGCATAGTTATGAAACTTGCATTCATTATAAAGAGAATGAAGTTAGGG
>JAINUV010000978.1:80000-85885 GCA_020205505.1 Panax japonicus
ACCAGCTAGATTATGTTCTTGCGATCTAGTCATAACCCTTTATCAATATTACCAATAACATTTTCTATAGGATGATTTTTATAACGTGAGACTCTTTGGCAAATCATTCAACTAATAGGGGGTGGAGATGCATCATCTAGTTTTGGTTTTTCTATATTTCTGAGAATATCTTCAATGACAACATCATTATCAACAAGTTCTTTATATTTTGGGGGACTGAGTTTCATCAAAAGTCACATTCATTGATTCTTCCATAACTAGACTTCTTTTGTTGAACACTCTGTATGCTTTACTATTAAGAGAATATCCAAGAAATATTCCTTCATCAAATTTGGGATCAAATTTTAATAAATATCCTTTGGTGTTTAGAATAAAACATTTGCTCCCAAAAATACGAAAATAGTTTTTTTTGGAGTTCTTTTATAATAAAGCTCATAGGAAGTTTTGAACAAAATGGGTCTTAACAAAACTCTGTTCAAAATGTAGCATGATGTTGCCACAGCTTCAGCCCAGAAATACTTTGGAAGACGATATTCATTTAATATGGTATTACCCAATTCTTGCAAAGAACGATTTTTCCTTTCAACTACACCATTACTGAGGTGTATAAAGAGTAGAGAATTTATGACTTATACCGTTCTCATCAAAACATAATGAAATCAGAATTGTCAAATTCTTTTCCATGATCAGATCGAATATAGACAATAGAACTCCCCTATTGATTTTGAATCTTTTTACACATGGTAGAAAAAGAATTAATACCCTCATTTTTAAATTTTAGAAAATCAACCCATGTAAATCGTGAAAAATCATCAACCAAAACTAGAATGTATACAGCACCACCCATGCTATGTTTAGGGATAGGTCCAACAAGGTCTATGTGTAACAATTCTAAAGGTCGAGAGGTTGACACAGTAAATTTAGGTTTATGTGATACATAAATTTGTTTTCCTAATTCGCAAGCTTCATAGATGTGTTCTTTAAAGAATTTCAATTTAGGAAGACCACATACATGTTCTTTAGAAGAGATGTTATTTATGAGTTTCATATTGATGTGTCCTAGTTTGCGATGCCATAGCCAAGGATCCTCATTTGCAGATACAAGGCAAATATTGTCTAAATGAGAGTATGCATCTAAGTCACAAGTATACACATTTTGATATCTAGGACAAACTAAAATCAATTTACCAGTTTGATCAAAAATAGAGCAATTATGTGTACTAAAGGATATTTTAAAACCACTATCACATAGTTGACTGATAGATAGAAGATTATACCTGAGTCCAGTTGTGACGCCCCCAAAATAGGTATACATCACCCATCTTAAGTCGCCAAATACATGGTACAAAATATAAATACAAACTTAATTATACAAACGTCGTGTAATATACGACAAAACATATGCTATGAGTTTAAATACAAATATTGTCATCTAGACAATATCCACAGTCAATAGAGTCCTCATTATATTTATTATCACACTATTTAACAGAATAGTGAGGACTACTAATGTTATCATCTAGACCGTCACACCATTCCCCGACTCGTCCCAGCTATATTCTCATTTCCTGAAGAGAACAATGAAAGAAAAGGTGAGCTCAACTAGCCCAGTAAGAAATATTATGACTAAGATAATGCAGAATAAATTATCATTAGTCTTCAACAATGTTAAACTGATAAAATACAATAGACATCAAGTTTAACTGCAGCGGCATAAATAATCCATTAGAAGAGTCAAGTAGAGCATGATATCTACTATCTTCTATGATTAAAAATGTTTTTATTAATTTTTATCACTGAGACTCAGCTTAATAAATAAATCACATCATCGAATCATCTCTGCACTATGGGCTAAGGATATTCATTAATCATCAACGGTCATGACTATACCGAATAATCCCTGGTCATAATCATACCAAAAATTGTCCATCGATGCACTACCAGCCAATGAGGACTTTTATCACATCATTCGTTACATTACGATCATGATTATACCGAATAATCCCTGGTCATAATCATACCAAGTCCATCCATGCACATAAGCCAAAGATGACTTTCATCATAATATAACCATGAGGAAGATGACAATGATATAAGCAATAATCAAATAAAATCAAATCAAACGATATCAAGGATAAATATTAAAGACTTTAAATTTATCTAAATATTACCAATCACTTAATAAACTCATTATATATATTATTAATATTATAATAATATTTTAATCACTTCTTAAACTTATAAATAATTTATTTCAATTGTTTACACTTTACCAATTAATGCATTTTAATCATTCAAAAATTTTTACTCATAAGATTTCATCACCAATGATCAAATCCCTCATCAAAAATCTGCATTTACCTTATATAGGATTCCCAAGTCATAAAATCATATTTTCCAATTTTGTTACTTCACATAACATATTTAATTCATTTACTCATAACTAGTTTATTTTCATGAAAAATACCAAATCAGTCCCAAAAATATTTCTTTTATGAGAGTTAGCAGAATATAGTCCCATATTGAACATATATTTTTCTTGGAATTTTTAAAATATATTTACTATTTTTCATATGGCCAAAACTGCTGAATATTTAGACATTTATCATAAATTGTACTTTTGGCCAAAAATTTCGAAATTTACAGGGTATACTCCTATTATATACATGTACTCCCAATAAAAATTTCACCAATTTTAGAGTTAAACAAAGAGTTATAAGGGTTTATTTTTAAAATAGTCTTTTCCCATAAAATCCAAATCTTAATTTATACATCCAAAAATCGCCATTTTTGGACATAATCTAGAAAACTCATCAAATTATTATTTTAAATTTATCCAGAATTTTTGAGGGTCAGAAAAATTAAGAAACTGCCCCTGGTAGAAACCCCTTTTGAATGAAAATACTATTCATATGAATACAAAGGATCATTCACCATGCATCCGGTAATCCACATAGACAGGTTATTTCGATAAAAAATAAAGAATGAAATAACAGAAGAATTCACCATGCATGCGATAGACCGCATAGCCAGGTTATTTTCAACAGAATAATAAAGAATGGAACCAGGTCATGCGTAAACCGCACAGACAGGATATTCCAACAAAATAATAAAGAATGGAACTAGGTCATGCGTAAACCGCACAGACAGGATATTTCCTCAGAATAATAAAGAATGGAATACAAATAATTCACCATGCATGCGATAGACCGCACAGATAGGTTATTCCAATAGAATAATAAAGAATGGAATAACAAAAGAATTTCACCATGTATGCGGTACTTCGCATAGACAGGTTATTCAAACATAATAATAATGAATGGAATAACAATAGCTCTCTTCACGAATACGAAAGATATAATACCCCTTACCTTAGAAAGAAACTGGATACTGGAGTAGAGAGAGGTAGACTTCTCTTCTTCTTTCTCTCTATAATTTCTCTCTATAATATTTGCTCTAGAGCTTTAGTGAATTAGTGAGAAATGAAGGAAGAATGAGCTTCTATTTATAGGAAAATATAGTTTCGATAATTGCACGTTTTGGGGCTCTATTACAGTACAATACCTTCAACTTTTCTTTAATTTTTAATTTAGTCCTGCAAGTATTATCAAACTTGCACCACCTCCCCTAATAGTAAATAATGTGAATCAATAGTTCAATTATGTGAATCAATAGTTATAATCATGTGAAAATACGAATTACAGTATAGTAACTCCATCTATACCTCCATTTTTAACTTAGTCATGAAAGTATTATCAATCTTTCATCAACTCCCCTAATAGTACAAGAATGTGAATCAATAGTGCACACATGTGAATAAATAGTTATAATCATGTGAATTAATAGCAATTAATTGCTCATTTATCCGGTTAATTACCCGATTGGTCAGTATAACTTCCAGACATCAGTTAATATCGAAATAAATGTCGATTTTCACTAACACTAATAATTCCAACACAATGAAACTATCAATTTCATCTTTAATCAACACGAACTTATTCATCATTAATATTATAACTCACAATATTTAACAACCAGGTCGTTCCCAAGAAAGTGGGGGCTTTTTGATAAGGATTTCTCCTTATTGGCACGCAATTAGATGACCAAACCTCTCCTTGACAGAACTTCTAGACATTGTAAATATTGCAATTTAATAATATGAATAACTTTGTCGTCTCAATTATTGATTTAATAATATATACAATGCAGATGATACTGTGACAATAATCGAATCAATAATATGAGAGATATGATGCAGCAATTACTGTAGCAATAATTGAGTATAACTGAGTGACTTCTCATGTAAGCATCAGTAATCAATACCGTGTGCTACTATACAACCACGCGTATTACTGTACTTTTACTACTGGGTAGTTCAACAGTTTAACGGTAAAACTTCTGCCGTTATTTTTATAAAAAGATAACTATTCATTTTCTAACTACGACAATAATTTTGTTGTGGGGTCCACCAATGATTGTGCCGTCGTACGATATTCCTCGATAAAAAGAATATTCCCCGACTAATCGAATATTATATAACCACTTGCTTACTTTGTAAAATTGTAAATATTACCCACAACTATAACATTATATCAAATCCACACCATAATATTAATAAAAAATATTTCAAGAAATTTAAATCTTATTCATAAAATTTGGGGTCTCACACCAGTGACTAAGTGAATGTTGGGAATGGTTATGTTGTTATTACCAACAATCCAACTCCAATTTTTTACCTTTATTATTATCTCCGAAAGTTACCTCACATCTTTAGCTTGCAAATTTCTTAATTTAGACTTGTCACCAGTCATATGTCTTGAGCATCACTATCAAGATACCATTTGCTCTTTTCATAAACTGCAACCTGACATACCTATAATGTATGTACTAAATTTACAAGTTGGTACCCTTTAAATTGAAGGGACCTTAGGGTGAGTTTTCCATTTTGTATAAGGAACATTTGAAGTTTCCTTTACTAAACTTGGCATACAATAATCAATTTTAGTATAATAAAGCATTCTATGAGTAACTGGATTGTAAGAAGTATGATAATGTTGTTTATGAAATTCTCTTCTTGTGATGGTCGAAGTAGTATAACCTTTGGGAACCCAAATCATTTTTCCTTTATAGTCTCCATTTCTAGCATTGCACATATAAAAGAAATGACCATTTCTATTACAATAGGAAACATTTCATGAAGGGATATATGACTTTCTTTTCTTTGATTTTAACGTGATAGTCCTTTATCTTTTGATTTACTTGTTTCTCGTATATCCTAAACCTTCTTTATTAAAGCTACATTTTTGTTGATTAACACGACATTAAGATTTTTTTCCTTTTGTAAATTTATAAATTATAGTATTTAATCTTCACGTTCTTTAGTTAAGTTTTTAATTATGGAATTATGGTTTTTTATTTCTAATTTAAAAGTGAATTTTCATTTCTAATTTCTACAATTACTGTTTGATCGTACTTGATTATCTTCATTGATTACAACAAGTGTTGAATTTTTAATTTCAAGATTTTCAATTGAGATAATTGTTAGTTCTCAGAGGCACAAAAGTTATCTAGAAGGGGGGGGGTTGAATAGATATTTTTTACATTCTTCTTTTCAAAATACTTGTTAGTTTTGATAATGATTTAAACACAGCGGATTTGAGATTTGTTTGTTTCTCCTTTAAGATATAACGAGCTAATATGAGTTAAGCAGTTATGGCAGTTATGATAGTTATAGCAGTTATGGCAAGAATATAGTAGACACAGTGATTTATTTTAAGTGGTTTAGAGCATTCAAAGTTTCCTAGTCCACTCTTCTACTTCTCAGTAGGAAATCCACTAAGAATATCTTTACAATCTTTGAATCTCACCGATTCCTTCAAGACCAC